>JAVJIF010000463.1:0-51707 GCA_038442645.1 Agave tequilana
TCTTTGAATTCCATTGTTCGTCTTGGACAAGGTCTGGGTGTATCCACATAATTTCCCCTGTCTCCAGTGTCAAGGGAACAAGACCCTTATTATCTTGAGGATGTGTGACTTCCAGTCGCGGCGCAGGGATTGGATAAGTCCCGTCAGGAACTGTGACCTTTGGGGTTTTGCCAAACTCAAGGGTCACCATATTTGCAGTGACTTTCTTCTGCTCTGACTTCAGTGTCAGGACCCCGGCGTCGATCAAGGCTTGGATTCTGTCCTTGAGGACAAAGCACTTGTTGGTAGGATGGTGAATCATCCTGTGGAAGAGACAGTATTTAGGATCGTTTGTGCGTCCTATCTCATTGGGACGTCGAGCATCTGGCAGCTTCATTTTATTCCCTTTATAAAGTAAATGGAATATTGTGACCACCTGATCGTCTCTGAAGGAGTACTATTTTGGAGGAAACTTAGACTCTTAATTATTGAAGCCGCTCTTCTTGGCCTTCGACTGCACATCCCCTGATAATTCAATGGACATAGTCTCTTTCCCATTGGCTTGAGAAGACTGCGCCATGTCGCCGCGTCCTTTATTACTCATACCCCATTTGCCTTTAGAGGTGAATGGTTCGAACTTTTTAGCCAACTTTTCGGCTATCTCAGCTTGTTCGACCAATTCTTTCTAGGTATGGGCTTTGACAGCCCCCATGCGAATCTCTAGTGGTCTAAGAAGTTGTGCCTGCACGTTTGTAAGAGCATGGGTAATGGCATCCCTGCTGGACACATCAAAGACAAGTTTTTGAATCGCTCAATGTAGTCCGGACAGATTCGCCCTTCTTCTGCACGGTGGAGAGGAGCTTGTCCATGGTTACCTCGGTATCGTCCTCATAAAAACGAGAAAGGAATCGGGTTTCCAGGTCGATCCAAGAATTGACAGAGCCTAGAGGGAGACTTCGGAACCAGTCAAATCTACCCCCTTTAAGGTGCCAATGAACAGCCTAGCCATGATGGCATCATTGTCTATAACATTACCGGTCTGAGACCGGAAATAGTAGATGTGCTGGTTTGGCGAGCTTTTACTATCGTACGTGTGTAACGTTGGTGGTTTGAACTTTGGTGGGTATGGCACTGAATCCCACTCCAGCAGGTAAGGACGGACTGTCCCTACTTTCTTTAATTGATCCCTCTGAGTTAGGGATGCGACTTGAGCTTGGATGCCTTTAAGGACTTCAGCGTCCAAAGAAGAACCCTCTTTCGACTTCTCCGTCCTTGGCTGTTCATTGCTAAGACGTTCTTCCTCATCATGGTTACTTCCGGTATCATTATTATTCTGGTTATTGAGGAGTTGAGCGAGCATCTATTGAATGTTATCCAGAGCTTCTTGTTGGGTTTTGAAAGTTTGCTCTTGAGCTTCCAAATGCCGACGAAGGTCGTCATTACCATTGTCAGCCATATTAACTGATGCTCTATCTGTTCGTACTAAGCTGACTGTCGCCGAAGAGACATACCCACTATCATCATCTTCTTTATCGGACCATTCGACTGATCCTTTCATTGGTTCTGGTGAGGCTACTGCATCTGAAGAAGATGGCTGTTCATAACTGTAGGGTATTGCAACCCTAGTTCTAGTGTTGCGGAAGACACCTTCTTCATGTACCAAGACTTCGCCCAAGCCTGGGCTATAATCTGGATCTGGGGAACTGTAGGGAGTGTCGTGGGATGCTTGTCTGCCTCTGCGTAGCTCTCGTCCTCTTCCGGTCATGTTAACGGATGCAGAGGGTAGATCTCACGATACGCTCCTTTTGCGATGCTTCATCGGAGCTTGTAACGATAGTCGATCAAAAACTGATCATCAGCCTGGAGGAGTGGAGGGGATTGGTCCTAGCCGGCAATGGACTGAGTGGACTGTCACCAACTGACATCCCACTTGTTGACAACAGGAGGAAGGAGTTTGGAAAGATTCTGACTTCCGTTTGCTTGTCAAGAATTCCCGCAAGTCGGACCCAGTTGGGCCTAAACGATCCAGCACAGAGGCTCTGTTGAATTACGCATAGGATGATATCCTGCTTCTTTTATCACCGCAGAGGGGATTAGCACTAAATAGTGCTTCAGCTCTAGCTTCGCGGCTAAGAACCTTGAGAATGTCCTTGGGTGCTTGAGCTGCATAAGCAACGCTGTCAACACTTAGGGATAATCCCTTAGCTCCGCTACGAGACGCGAGCTTAGCGTTTGATGAATTAGGAAGCAAAGCACACTGTGGTGCTTTATCCGCTATGCTACTGCGAAGGCGGTTAGCCTTAGATAGTGCTTTGGCTCTTGATCCGCGGCTAAAAGCTTTGGAAATGCCCATGGGCGCTGAAGCTACATAAGCAACGCTATCAGCACTTAGGGACAATCCCTTAGCTCTGCTGCGAAGAGCGAGCTTAATACTTGAAGGACTGGGGAACGAAGCACGCTGTGGTGCTTTGGTTCCAGCTTCGCGGCTAAGAACCTCATGCGTACCCTGTGGTACAGTAGCTTCGCTCATGAGAACGAGGCTGGCGCGAGTCGTTACTGCTCTGGAATTGGGCGAAGGTACGGTCGCCGCTGTAACTTCGCGGCTAACAGTTTTATTGGAGCAGGCAGGCATCTTGCCTTTTTCTTCGCAAGAGAGACGCACTTGTGGCGTAGCTACGCCTGAGGCTTTACTTAGAGCCTTCTACTTTGGCCTCCACATCTGCTTTGACAAGGGAGACATAGGTTCTCAGGGAACCTGACTAGCCACGCGCGAGGCTGAAGGGTGTTGACAAAATTCTGCTTCTGGTTTCTGTTCTGAAACCTTGGCCATGGAGACCTTTCTATGCTTCCGTGCATGAAGCATTAGACCACCCCCAGAGAGGACTTCTTCAATTTTTTCTTGGTCAAAGTGAACGACCAGGTTCTCGAAAGTAATAGGTTTGCATTGCGGACCTGCTTCCTTGTTGCGCCAGAGGACCGTGGTAGGCTCGCAGAGAGCCTTATTTGTCTCCGCAGAGACTTGCTTTGAAGATTTAGCCAGAGGGGCTCTGGCCACATTGGCTTCCTTGAATTCAGAGATAGACCCGAAGGTCTGTTCGTCGCATTGCGACACTTAATTCTCAGCAGTAGAGAAATCAGTCCCCAGCGGAGTCGCCATCTTGTTTTCCATTGATTTGCAAAGAGGAAAACTTACCAAAAAAAGAAAAGGATCGAGGAGCTAAATTACAAGTAACACAAAAATATTACAAGTAGATCTCCTTGGAGATTTTGGAGAAGTGTGCCGGTAGGAGTCTGGTCAGCGCGCGACCACTTTGTCCCTTTGACGATGCGAGCGATGAGATTCCCTTCTTGCTTGGTTCGGGGAATCGGAGAACAGAAGGTCGGTAGAACCCTCTTCTTTCTTCTCAAAACCGCCTTCACTTAGGAATTCCTTCTCGCCTGGTTTGAAAATTCCTTGGGAGGAAGGAAGGTATTAGGGTATCGGCACCCTGATTAGAGAAGCAGTTCTCTAAAGTCTCTGAATTCTTAGAAGCAAGAGAATAGATCTCTGTTTAGCCTCTCTCTCTGTGCGCGCGGTCGTTTGTACGTCTTTGCGTGTGCGTCTCTTTTTCTTGAGATCTCTCTCCTTGTGCCCCTGGTGGGCTATTTATAGGGAGAACAGGGGTATAATCGTCCCTTGAAAATCTAGAAATAGATTGAGTCAAATCTGTTTAAATCTGGAAAGTAGCCTTGCTGCGAGGCTAGAATCAGCTTCCGCGAAGCTAGAAGTGCAGGTAGATCGGTCTCCTGATCAGTTTTGATCCTTTCCATATAATTGGAAGATCTCCCTTGATCCTCTTACTCGTTTTAGGAGAGTCAAGAGATTATGGCAAGCAACTACCAAATTTGATCTCAGATTTGATCTTGATTAGATTTGATCTTGATTCTGAATAGATTTGATCTGATCTGGAGATTTAATTGGTCAAAGGTCGACCATGATAGACCCGCAGCGGAGCTGCCTGCGTCGAGCTCGCAGCGGAGTTGGAAGGCGCATGTGGCGAAGTCAGAAGAAAGCTCTTCAGCGGAGCTAGATAACCTCTGTGGCGAAGCTACCGAACATCCTTCTGCGCGGTTGCGTGTGGCTTCAAGTGAAGCTAACTCTCTGCGGAGTTAACTGAGCACTTCAGGCGAAGCTATAAGTTAGCTTCCTGACAGAGCTGTGAATGGCTTCAAGGCAAAGTTAGGTGATCTTAGACTCTCAGGCAAGGCTATCCCTTTTGGCTCATGTGATGCTAAGTGCTAGCATCTTAGACCAGCTGAGGTCTGTTTAGAGACAATCTGGGCTTACTGTCTGCTTCACTAGATCAGTAGAGTCCAAGTTGCTGCTTTGTCCCTTGGGGATGAGTGAAAACTGGTCGTCAGCTTATCTGTCACTTGTCTTTTGTAAATGTCAACAACTACAGAACTGGTCGTCAGCTTGTCTCTCGCTTGTCTTTTGCAAATGTCAACAAGTTTAGACATTGTTCAGGCCAGTTAGCTTATCTCTCACTTGTCTTTTGTAAATGTCAACAAGTTTAGACATTGTTCAGGCCAGTCAGAATCTTGTCTTTTTTAAAGTGTCAACAGTGTGGTGTTTAACTTGAGCGAGAGATTTTGCGATTTGAATAATTTAGTGAACCCGTCATTCTATTGAAGAGAATTGGCAAGTTAAAATTTTATCTGCTGGGAAAATTGAGAAAATCACTATTAGAGATATAATATGCACCTAATATTGATTTTGATTGTATTATCAGCAATCTTGGTTTGAGGTATAGTATTTAATTTGGCCAAAAAATTTTGCGATTTAGCAATTTTAGTGGACCCGTCACTCTTACTGAATAGAATTGACAAGTTTAGATTTTATCCGCTAGGGACACTGTTAGAGGTATAATGTTAAACTAACAGCAGGGTATGCCAAAAGTATAATGTTAACATGGTAGGTTTGCTTTATGATTATCTCACTAGGGAGACAATTACAACCTTTTTGTGGTCTTACCATTCCATGGACGAAATTAGTAAGGAATTTTAGAGGGAAAGGCGGGATAGGTCTCTCAGGATTTTTAGCAAATTCTCAGCTATTAACGGATTTAGTATGCCTTTACCCACCACCGTTTGAGTTGGGCTAACCATACTATTTCTCTCAGCATGATGAGTTGTCGAGAATTTTCGTTGGGCTTAAATGCCAACTATTTCCTCTATCCTTTGGCCATGGAGGCATTGGATGTAGTGTTGTGTGCCTCCTATAGATAAGCTGGGGGGCACAGAGGTATACATGAATTCCGCGAGGGTTTTGTCTAGAGATTAGCTTTCTCATGGAGTCCTCTTTGGTCCTCATTTGGTTGCCACATTTTGGTATGAACGTGAAAAAAATGGAAAGATTCTACAAAGATGCGTCACTAACTTTCTTCAATGAGTTTGGCTTGATAAGCCATCAGATAAACTCATTTGATCCTCTATTCGATTAATTACCGCCTCTTGATATGAATATGGAAGCAGTGGAATGGTTCTGCAAAGATGCATCACGAACTTTCTTCAATGAGGTTGGCTTGATAAGCCATCAGATAAACTCATTCAATCAGCTCATCTGACTATTTGGATTGCCTATCGCTGGGTCGAACTTCGATCAATCGAACTAAAGAAGAAAGGCATGCCACCATCGGCACCATTATATAGGAAAAGTCAGGCTAGATAAGCCATCTTTCTGGATTGAGAGGAATGATCAGAAAGAAGAGTACCTAAAATTGTTGCTTAGGTATGCTCGACTTTAAAATATGATCTATTCTTCTAAGTTGAAGATAGGTGAATGTCTACTTACAAGAGAAGAGTGAAAAGGCTAAAAACTTGATATTTTGCCTTTGTCTTTTCTTTAATGTTTACATCATGCATCATAATGTCATCTATGGTCGGCGCATCGATCGACCGTGATATGATCCATAGATCGGCCGTGATGTGATCTAAAGCTTTTCTTTGGAGCTCTCCATGCATCTTGGACTCAAACCCTAATCCATCTGATTGATTAGGGTGGATCTTTGATCAGAGGTGTAGTGTTAACTTGATCCTGAGAAGAGTGACAAAGTTAAAACTAAAGTTTCTAACTTTATTTTCCCTCCATTGTTGACATCATACATCACAATGTCAGTAATATTCGGTCGGCTCTGTGTTGATCAACCGTGATATGAACCCGACTACGAGCTAATCGACCAGATAGAGGCAAAATACGGTGGGAGGTATCCGTGCATAAGCAACGGGGCTTAATTACGCCAAACTATGGTACTTCGAGGCTTAACCTCTTAATCCCAAGCTTAGACATCGATTTCATAATAGTATGATTCTTACAAGTTTCACCCTCAGTCAATCTCTTAATGAGTCCAGATGTCCCTAGGGGCCAACGTCTATTTTTTTTATTAAGGCTTGGGTTGTGTGAGTGGGGAGGTGATTTTTTTTTTGGGCTAAGGAAGGGTAATGACTTCCCCACCTTATCTTGTATTGGGTTATGTCCTTAAGTCCGATTCGTGCAAGTGTACAATATAGACAAGCATAACACACAAAGCTGCAAATCACCCACGTGTTTCTCCTATGCTATATGCAATATCATATGTACACCTCAGTCCAGATCACAACAATAGAACAAAATGCAGTATATTGGAATTGAAATTTGACACGTACCTAAATGCAAATGTCTAAATCGTATTAAAACACATCCAATTGCTGTATTTTAGTTCTTTAATTTATTATAGTGTTCAGGCAATCAAAGTAGAAAAGTAATAGTACAAGTCCACTAGCTATTACAATATACACATTCCAGTAAAACAAGATACAACTTTACCACAAAGTTACCGCAGAATTGTGGCTAAAGTTGTGTTTGCATGACTTTTCTGTAGAAGCTGGGTCCCTGCTTTCAAGAGCAGGGAGCTACAGTGCTAATATGTGTTCTGCAATATTCAGTTCCTATAAAAATTGACCTGCACACCAAAACAGAAAAGAAAATGTTAACAAAAATGTGAGTTTAAACCATTCCCATGCCCAGTAACAGCGCCAAAATTTTGATCGGGGAAAACCAATATTTGAAGACGTGTATTTTGAAATCAGTGTAAAAGTGTGTGCTTTGACTTCCTCGATACTTTCGCTATAGCATGATGGCTATACGGGTCGAATCCACAGGGATGGAAAATGATAGAAGCATTAAAAGTTCGTTCACATGTATGTTAACAATTTCTTCTTTGTTAAAGAAAAAGAAAAGGAAAAGAAAAGAAATCCAAAAGTTATAGGTGGAGAAGGCGATGAAAACGATGATGAGAAAACAAATAAGAAATGGTTGTAAATCGGTGGAAACAAAATAAGAAAATAGAAATGAGATAAAAGGAAAATGAAATAAGAAGAGGTTTTGGAAAATGATTTTAGAAACAAAATAAAAGAAAAGAAGAAATAGAAGAGATGGGTGATGAAACAAAAATGGTATTTTTATGTTGAAGAAGTGGGTTGAAAATAAGATAAAATGAGAAGAAGATTCATGGCAACTAATTACTAATTGCTCCGCTAATTATGCTAACCTCTTAGTGATAGTGGCCTTCAGATGGATCCTTCGCCATCACTAGTCCTTGGCTTCAAGAGACAATACAAAGTATGGCACATAAGATGGTTCCTCACATTCAAAACTTGCATCAAGAGCAAGCCAATACAAATCTTAGATCATTAAAATTATTAGAAGTGAGCATGAAATAAGGGAGTTAGCTTGGTTAGTAAATTAGCAAGTTAGATGTTAGAACCCATCATCATGAGCCATCAATGGCTCTTGCAAGTGCAAGGCCTAATAGAGGCTCTTAGATTCATGTGGATTACTAAGAAGAAGTTAGGTGATTAGTGGTTAATAGTTAGATTGCCATGAAATGAAGTTAGCTAGTCATGTTAGAGGTTAGAGAAGAAACCATTAAAGAAAATAGGAAGATTACATAAATTGTCACCATCTATTATATCAATCTCTCTCTTTCTCTCTCTGAATCTCTCAGTCATAATACATGAATCTGAAAGGAAATAAAAATACGAAAGAAAGAGAAAGAACACCTATACTGCACTACATTAAAAGAAAGAAATCTTAGCTACTGCTCTCAGAACCCCCAGCTCTAGTCCTCTGCAGGGCTTTTTATAGGCAAAATAATTCTTTAGAAGACAAGACGAGGCCATGTGTCAAAAATTGACGCATGGCTCGCCAAGATAGCTGCAGAAACACGTCAAAATGCTACGTTTCCACATCCATACTAGGGAGTTAAGTCCCTGGTTTTGGCGAGCAATTTCATCTCACTTCTGAGACCTTCCAGGTACTCTCGGATTGGGTATTTGGATCAAATTCTCGTCAGATTCGCACAGATGTCTAGTCTTCTAGAAACTCTCTATCTTGGCCTCCAAGAAATCCGGATTTAATTGCCCAAAAAATAAATTTAATTAAGTTCTTATTACCCTTTTACCCTTCTAGTCTTGATTATCTGCAAAAGAGACCAAAACACGGGTGAGAAGCGTTATTTTTATCATAAATCGGTAAGAAAATGCAATATAAAAATGAGGTATATAGACTAATCAAGTAATCGACTTATAGATTGGGTTTGTCGACTATTCTGACAAAATAACTGATTTAATGTTTTTGTTGAATTTGGATAAGTTGACTAATAGGAATTATAAGTCGACTAGGTCAATTTAAAAATGGAGATTCAAGATATAACATTCAAGTATAAGTTGACTAAGTATTTTATAAATCGATTAGGAAAGTTGGAGTTAGTAATGAATGTTTCTGTTGAAGAGCTCTAAGTCGACTTATAAAATGTGTAAGTCAACTAGACTAATAAAAAATTAAATTAAGTGTTCTCTGTTGAACTCTATAAGTCGACTTGGTTAGGGATAAGTTGACTAGAGAATTGTATGAGCCAGAGTCTCAGTCTTGTTAGTCGACTTGACTTAGGGATAAGTCGACTAGGGAATAGAGTAAGCGTGTGTTCAAGGCTTTTAACAATTTTTTGAAAATATAGAAAAAATACATAAAAATATAAAAAGCCCTACAAACTCTTGTACTCCTTGATATCCAAGATTAAGTCAGATCTTCAATAGAATTTGTCCATTTATTCTGCAAGACCTATGTGAGTACAAAACTACACACACACACACACAACAAAAACAAGTTTGTTATCATCAAAATATATGGAATTTAAACATGTGATGAAAATATAGGGGCAAGATCCAACAATTACATGATCAGTTAATCACCTGAAACATGATTATCACCTTTAAGAGCACTTGACACTATTATCATGTTGTACACCTAGAGAATCATGTACCCCTGTATCATGTATATTCCTCCTGTTATTATATTCACGTTAATCCTTGTAAATCGATTATCATGGAAATAAATCTGTAATAATTGGAAAACTTAACCGGAATGGGAAAAACTGATGGATATCAACATGTGTTCATGTTTACAATGGTAAAATATTGTGCAACTAAAACTTCAATTCTACTTGAGGGCCACCAAGTGTTCCGGTGTGGTTTACTAGCACCCCAAATCCAAATTCGATCCAATTCTAAGGCATACAAATAAGATCTTTACTGCTTAGCAATAGGTTTGGCTCAGTACCGAACAATCTTGGGTCGTTGTCTCGAGTATGTACGGGATCCATTGTAAACATAGTTCGTTGATACCCCCATTAATTTTCAATAATCAATCTCATCTTACTCATAATTGGATGTATGTGTTTGGGATGCCTGGACACATACCAAAGCGTATGAGTCGGATGAGTAATAATAATATCATCTGATTTCAATTATATTATTGGAAACTAATGTGTGAGATGAATGTGTGACTGAATATATGACATGACTATCCCTGTATCACATCACATGACACTCCTGTGACTTGAACATGGTGGAATGGTGTGTCGAGTTAAGTGTCACATGGAACAAAGTGCCACGCCACACACGTGGTGGGGGACATATGTTGAATTCGTAGGAGCTACCTCTAGAATCCCATATCGCCTGGTATTGACATGATGAACGCAACCTTATTGCACTAGTCATTCAGACCAGTACTTAATGCATTTAGTAACCCTTCAATAATAATACCAGGAGCGTGTGTTATTTGGTTACTCTCTTGTTTAGATAATGATATCCATATGTCATCTTCGGATGAGTTCTACTGGTGTACGGACTCCAATATGGACTACCAGTGGTATGGGACACTAGAAGGAAGTGATTAAAATAACACATGGCACTGATTATTATTAAATTACATTGCTTGTCCCTTGTGTGATATAACATCTGTGCTACTATACTAATTTTTTGGTTTACTTGTTTACTGGTTTGTACATGCATGACTGAACCACGTCGCTATGATCCTGTACATATGTGCTTGCCTGTGCACACCACTTGGCTTCATTTTATGTATCCATTGGGTTGCTTTCTAACAACCCCTCGACCTACATATTCAGATCTCAGAGTGTACAATGGAGCATATTGGACTAGTCCGTGGAAGACCAGGCTTTTCTTCTAGAGCAAACGAATTAGTTGTAGCTCTTTCCCTTCTTGTACTCTCTCGATCGGCTCGCGGGATCCCCTATTTTCGAAGCTCTTGAGCATTAATTGTATTGTCTATACTTTGTAATCTTGATTATGTGCCTTTTTGTGTTGTAATATTCATGCAATATTGGATCACGCTCTATGATAATTGTGTATTTGTACTCCTTTTGTTGGAATGTATATTGCCACTGTGCTTCTGTACTCTGATTCTTGCCTGTATTGATGCTTAGCTTACATATCTGAGGGTATTTTCACCTTGCATATGTACATTACAGTAGCATCCCTATCTCCGTGGGGGCAGGGCGTTGCACAAGGACTCACCCACAGTGACAGCTTGGAGCTCAGTCTATATTGGACCTTCACCCTGATGGCTACTCGAGTGAGTTAACAGCCTACATAAGGTACTACCCCGATGACTACTCGAGGAACAGCTTAGTCTTCCCTGACGGCTACCCCTCAGGGAGTCTCTTGAAAGACAGAGGCTCACCTATAATGGCTGCTCGAAGCTCAGCCTATATCGAGCCCACGTCTTGATGGCTGCTCGAGTGACTCAAAAGCCTATACCAAGTTCTGCCTTGAAGAAAATCTCAAGACAATCTATATCTAGTTCATTCAACTGCTGAGAATCCTACGACTAACCTAGAAGCCCCCGCTTGGATGGCTGCCTAAACGCCTGACAACCCCAACAATGGATGTTATGCCTCCACAAACTGCCAAGAAATGTATAACCAGGCAGGGCTCACGCCATAGCACCCATACAAGCACATCAAGAATAAGAGATAACACACAGTTAAAGAAACAAAAGAAATAATCACTTTTTATTGATGATAGAAGAGTGGTACAAATCACTTTTTATTGATCATAGAAGAGTGGTACAATTTCTTATTACATCAGTTCTTGTTAAAAGAATACAAATGGACTCGGTTAACTCTGCCTATGCCCGCCACTCTGTCTCTCTGGCCATCCCCGAGACCTCCTAAGCTAGCCACTAGTGCTTCCAATCCGATCACTCGGCCCCTCGGGCTGATGGCTCTGCCTCTAGCCTGATCGCTCGTGCCCCCAGACTGACCTCTCACTCCTTTGGTCAGACCACTCGTGCCCACGAGCCAATCACTCGTGCCTTTTGCTTGGCCGCCGAGCTCAAAATCAAGACTTGAGAGCCAAGTGATAAGAGGAAAACCGCGCACAAAAAGTGTATGTTTTGAAATCAAGAGTTAAAGTGTGTGTGCTTTGGCTTCCTGATACTTCCGTTATAGCATAGAGGCTAAAACGAGTCGAATCCACAAGGAAGGAAGGCAATAGAAGCTTACACGGTATGTTCACGTGTATGTTAACAGTTCTTCAATGTTTGAAAAGAATGAAAAGAAAAGAGAACAAAGAATGAAAAGAGAGGTACGGTGAAACACGAAGAAGTGGGAAACATAAAAAAGAAGATATTTGTAATTTTTGTTTGTTACTAAAACAAAGTGAAAAAGAAAGAAAACTCATGGCTACTAACTATAGCTCTACCAACATGCTAACCTCTTAGTGATAGTTGCCTCACATGTATCATTGGCCATCACTAGTACTTGGTTCAAGAGCGTTTCAAAGCATGACCCATATGTCAACTTTCACATCCAAATTCAACCAACAAGTGCAAGTTACACTTAAACCATCAACTCAATAAGAGCAAGCATGAAATAAAGTAATGTTAGCTTGTTAGAAATTTAGATGTTAGAGTGTTATAATCCATCATCATGAGCCATCAATGGCTCTTGCAAGAGTAAGGCCAAGTAGAGGCTATTAGATTCATATAGATTATCAAATAAGAAGTTAGACTAGTTAGTGGTTAGTAGTTAGTTGCCATGAGAGAAAAATTAGCTACACATGTAAAAGGGATTAGAGAGAAGAAAACAAAGATAAGTTAAGAGAGCATCTTTCGTGGATTGTCACCTTCTATTACAAGTACTCTTACTTTCCAACATGTACCACTCTCTCTCCCTATTACAAGTCTATAAGAAATGAAAAATATAAAAGAGGAAGAAGAAGAACACTAACCGAAACTACCCTAAACTATAAAATGGATAAGAAACTACCCTAAAATATTGCATAATTCTGCTCTGGAAAACCCTAAGGGGTATTTATAGGCACCAGGGAAATGGGGGCCTGGGGGAAACCCTAGCCCAAAAGTACGGGTGCGGCCGCGCCCGTACGGCCGTGAAAACGCGGCCTAGGCCACGTTTTTGCGGCTCTTCTAGAGCCGTGCGTGACGCTTTGAGCCGCGCGCTGTCCCGTCTGTCGCCTGTCAGCTGCTGTTCTCGGTTTCTAGTTTTGGGCCCCTGGTTTTGACGAATCAGCTCTCCAAAGTCAATGGCTATATTTTAGGCCTTTATTCACCCATTAAATGATGATTTAGGGTCTTCTTCTTCATTTCACACCATAGACCTAGAAACATACTCGAGAGGTTTTTATTAGCAGAATTTAATATTAAATAAATGTGAAGATGTGGTATGAAATATGCAGTTTTAGAGACTAATCACCAAGTCGTGGGCTCTCCAAAGAGTGTTATAATGATCGCAGTGACGTCAGCATCAACCCTCAGCTCTTTAATGTCACCTTCATGGAACACCAGATCCTTCTCTAGCCTCCGGATCTTGTACTTGAGCTCCAATCTCTCAACGCATTCACGATTGATTTGGGCCCAAAGCGAAGAAATCTTCAACTCGTCTAAGGCGACCCTCTCTTGTAGCTTGGATATATCATCAACTCTTTCTTTAGATTCTCAAATCGTCTCAGGAATCTTACTTTTAGAGCCGCCTTATCCTATCTCAAACGTTCCTCCACCTCCAGCATATCATGCGAATTCAAGAATACCTTGCATGCATTTTTTTCAAGCTGCTCACCATCACATTATTGGTGTTTTCCATTGATGTGACAAGGTGAAAACTTTACAAAGTGTAAAAAATTACAAGTAAAAAAATTACAGTAATCTTCTGCTGAGATTTCTCAGGAAGTGTGTAGATAGAAGTCTGGTCAGCGTGTGACACTTTATTCCATTGACGATACAAGTGACTGAATCTTTGAGTCTTCTGTCAAAGGATTTTCTTCTCACCTGGTTCTAAAAATCCTTTGAGAAAGAAAGATTATGAGGGTATTAGCACCCTAAAAGAGAAGAAAAGTTATCTGAGGAAAGCTCGAAAGCTAAAGAGTGATCTCTTGTGAAATCTCTCTCTAAAAAGATCAGCCTTCTTCTGAATTTTCCAGCAAAGGGTAATAAAAAATCAAGCCTAGAGCCTGTCTAACAGTAAGCATTTATAGGCTTAATGGGTGTAACTGCTCCCATAATCTTTAGCAGGTTTAGCTTCATTGCAAAACTAGATAGCTTCACTACGAAGCTAAATATAGCTTCTGCGAAGCAAGCGCATGCTGTCGAATTTAATTAGCCAGCTGGCTCAGGGTTGTTACAATAGTCACTTGATTTTCTCCAACTGATTGAGGAATTTTTCTTTATCCTCTCCAACCAACTAATGAGTAAAAAGATCATGGCGATTAACTACCCAAAGAGATATTTTATCATGTTAATCTCGTGCTGAGATTTAATTAGTTAAAAATGATCATATGAGCTTGCAGCGGAGTTGGCTCACATAGGAGCTAAAAAAGCTACATGCGAAGCTAAAAGATAAGCTTATAGCTGAGCTAAGGGTAACTTATGTGAAGCTACCATTCACCTTGCATCGAAACTTAAAGAAGCGCTCTCAATAAAGTTACGAAAAGCTTCAGGCGAAAGTAAGAAATGAGCCCACAACGCAGCTACTGAGCTTGATGCGAAGCTAAAGCTGAGCTTGTAGCGAAACTAAATGTTTGCCTCTGGAACTTCTACAGAAGGCAAATGCTTGGTTCACTATCTGCTTTACTAGATCAGCAGAGTCCAAGTCATTGGTTTGTTCATCAGGGATGAACATGTCTTTAGCCTGTCTATGACTTGTCTTTTAGAAGTGTCGTCAAGTTTAACATCGTTCAGACCGGTTGCAGAGCTACCTTGGAGTTTGTGTTTTTAAAGTTTCAACAAAACCTCCTTCAAAATTTTCGTGAATTTGTAATGGATTGGTACAGATTCTGAAATACTTTGAACTTGAAACATGTGATCTAAATTTTTGGCATTGCTCAGGTCAAGGAGTCCATTGGGCTGAGTGTAAGTGTGCCTTAAGCTAGGTAACAATATTGGTTTAACCTAGGAACTCAATATGGAGTGAGCTTCACGCGAGGCTAAGGGATAAGCTCTCAACAGAGCTAAAGATGAAACTTCATGAGAAGCTAAAAGATAAGCTCTTGGTGGAACAAAAATATAGCTTCAAGCAAAGCTAACGATGAGCTCATATCGGAGCTAAAATAAAGATTCACGGGAAGCTCAAGATCGTGTCTAAGTGAAGCTATATATCTTCGTCGCTTAGGTTTTTGAACCTCCAACCATTGTTTCAAATTTAATTTGAAACAACAGCTTGCACTCCTTTTGAGGACGCAAAGCTAGACATTGATTTGTCTATAAAAGCCTGAGGGCTACGTTAGAAGAATCTATCTTCTTCTTTTAACTTTGCATCTTCAGAGATTTGAACAATCTCTCTTTGTCTTCTTCATTTGAGACTTTTCAAGAACTCCTACGAGCTCTAATAGCACCCAAATAGCGCCCAGGGAAAGAGGTCACTGATTAGACTCTAATTTTGCATAATTTGTATCACATCTTCGCATTGATTTCATATTAAATTTTGCTAATAAAGCTTTGCTTCCTTGATTCTAGGTCCATGGTGTGCAATGAAGAAGAAGACCCTAAATCACCATTTAATTAGTGATTGAAAGCCTATTAAAGATAGCCATTGACCTAGAGAGCTGATTCTGTAAAAACCAGGGGTTGTAAAGACGAAACCAGGAATAGGGCCTGATAGGGGACAGACGGGACAGCGCGCGGCTCGAAGCGCCGCGCGCGCTAGGGCCGCGGCCCCGGCCGCGTTTTGGGCCAGGGCCTGTCCCCTGGCCCCTCTCTTCCCTGGTGGCTATAAATACCCCCTTGGGTTCCAGAGTTGAGGATATACAGAGTTAGGAGTAGTTTTCATTCCATGTTGTAATTTAGGGTAGTTTAGTTTAGGTTAGTTCTTCTTCCTCCATTGTATTTTCCATATTGTAGATCTTATAATAGGGGGAGAGAGTGGTACATGCTTGGAATGCAAGAGTGCTTGTAATAGAAGGTGACAATCTATGAAAGGTGCTCTCTTTACCTCTCTATGTTTTCTTCTCTCTAAATCTCTTTTACATGTGTAGCTAAGTTTTCTCTCATGGCAACTAACTACTAACCACTAACTTGCTAATTTCTTATTTGATAATCCACATGAATCTAATAGCCTCGGTTTGGCCTTGCTCTTGCAAGAGCCATTGATGGCTCATGATGATGGATCTAACACTCTAACTTCCTAACTACTAACAATCTAACATTACTTTACTCCATGCTTACTTTTCTATAGTATTGATGGTTTAAGTGTAGCTTGCACTTATTTGATGAGTTGGGTTGTGATGAGTTCCATATGGGTCATGCTTTGAATCGCTCTTGAACCAAGGACTAGTGATGACCAATGATACATGTGAGTCAACTATCACTAAGAGGTTAGCATGTTAGTGGAGTCATTAGTAGTTAGTGCCATGAGTTTTCTTTCTTTTTCACTTTGTTTTAAAAATACAACAAAAATCACAAACATATTCTTTTCTAAGTTTCCCACTTCTTTGTGTTTCACCGTACTTCTCTTTTCATTCTTTCTTTCTTTTCTTTTCATTCTTTAAAACTTTGAAGAATCTTTAACAAACACGTGAATCAACCGGTAAAGCTTACATCGCCTCCCATCCTTGTGGATTCAACTCGTTTTAGCCTCTATGCTATAACGGAAGTATCGAGGAAGCCAAAGCACACACACTTTAAATCTTCATTTCAAAACATACACTTTTTGTGCGCGGTTTTACCCCGATCAAATTTTGGCGCCTTTGCCAGGGATGGGAACGGTTTAATTTCACAAGTTTGTTAACTTTTCTTCATTGTTTTTTGGTGTGCAGGTTAAATTTTAGCATTGCAGAAGTCCACACTTGCTCAAGTGTGGTCGGGTAACTTCTTATACAATCATATACTCTACTGCTAATTTTTATTGTACACTGTAAATAAATTTAAGAAGTAAAATACAGAAATTGGATGCTTTAAAACGGTTTAGACATTTGCATCTAGGCACGTGTCAATTTTCATTCCAATATACTATATTTTATTCTTGTGTTGTTGTGATACTTATAGGAGGTGTACATATTGCATTGCATATAGTTAGGACAAACACTTCAGTGATTTACTTGCTTTTTTGTGTTCATCTTATCTATATTGCACACTTGCATAAATTTAACTTAAGGGCAAAACCCAAAACAACATAAGGTGGGGAAGTCATTACTCTCCCTTAGCCCAAAAATCATCTCCCCACTCACACAACCCAAGTCATAATAAAATTTGCTAGACGTTGGCCCCTAGGGACATCTCAGACTCATTTAGGAGATTAACCTAAGGGAGAAGTTGTTAGAAGTTGACTCTTGTTAAATCGGTATCTAAGGTTGGGGATTAAGAGGCGAAACCTCGAAGAACAGTGGTTTGGCATAATTAGGCCCGTTGCTCCGGCACGGATACCTCCCACTGATCTTGCCCCTACCTGGCTGATTAACTTGTGGTCAGCGTCCGACAATATACCCCCCATGGACAGTCTAACTAGTTAGGAGTCGTCTAGGTCTAAGTCAACCCTAGCATAGACTTGTTTTCTTTTTCTTTTTCTTTGTTGTTTGTTTGTTTTTCCTTTTTGTAAATTGTGATATGGATTTTAATAACAACAATTCTTTCAATTATAATATGAATCCATATTTCACCCCGACCTCATTTGACTCGGATAACTCTGACCCGGCAATGTACAACATGAACCAACCATATATGCCAGGTTGGGATTATCGGAATCAATATGACCCATATCCCCAACCATATGACCATAATTTTCAAAATAATTTCAACTCTTCACAGAGTTCATGGGAATTCACCTACTCCGAGTCAAATTTTCAACCATCTTGTCCACAATTTTCACAATATTCGTTCCCCAATTTTGAGTCATATACTCCTTTTCTTGAACCACCAATTGAAGAAAAATCATCATTAGAAAGGAGTATAGAAGAGTCCATACAACAAATGCAAAATTTGCTCAATTCACAATCCTTCCCACATCAAACTCCACATACTCCTTTTCTAGAGCATCCAATTGAAGAAGAATCTGAGCTAGAAAAGCGTTTGGAAGTCTTTTGTGATAGAATGCAAAACATGTTGGACTCCTCATATCAACCAAATTTTCAAGAGTCCTACTCATCTTTTTTCAATCTCACTTATGCAAAATGAACAACCATCAATACTGGACTTGAGTATGGAACCCTTGCGTGAGTCCGAGCAGCAATCGTAAAATCTGGCGGACTCACATTTCACCACAATTTTCAAAATCAACTTCCATACTCATCTTTTCAAGAAAAACCAATTACAAAAAGTATGAAAGACATGATTCAAACTCAACATTCTGTTACCCAACCTGTCAGTAGGTTAGACTCAATAATGAGCAATCTGATCATTGAGAGCGAGGAAAATCTTTCTTGTCAACCATTGACCACTCCTTATATTCCTAACTCTACTGATTGGACCCTTGAATCATGTCATTTTGGAATCCGGATTCAATTTCAGAACACACATTCGAACTTGACCAAACTCCATGTTATGAAAGTCACCTGGACATTCTGGCAAGTTATCCTTTCCCTGAAATTGAAATCGAACCTGAATGTGATCCTGAACCTCATGTTAGGAATTCCATTTCACTTTTTGATTCACTAATGACTCCGGTATCTTTACCAGATTTTTTCTCTATTCTGGAGTCAACATTGAATCCTATCCCAGTACACCGTGAAATGAAATCACCAATCTCTTATGATCACACTTCATTAATGGGAACAGTGTGTGAACATCAATTCTTTGGTCTAGACCCTATTTTTGAACCAATTTCGACTCTCATTGTTGACTCTCGACTTGATCTGAGTCAACTTCTCGGGTTGGTATCGGTTTTTGTTCCTATAACGCCCCGATCCTGCGGGTACAGAGACGTTACTGCAACGTATATACGCAGGTCAGAAATACCCTCACGTATATACGCTAAGCATCAGTACAGACAAGAATCAGAGTACGGAAGCAAGTGGTGCATTATACATTCCAACACATGAGTACAATTACAAAGTTATCACCAGAGGTGATCCAATATTACATGAATATTACATCACTGATATGCGCAATTGCGAGATTTACAAAGAGATGTACAAGTATGAACAGTACCCAGGCACTCACGAGTTTACAAAAGGAAAACTCAAGAGGCACACAGGGGGCCTGGAAGGATAGAGCTCTGGGCGGTCTGCTGGAGATCCACGCTACCGCTGCGCCACTCTGATCAGCAACTGGGAGAATCCACACGCTCCAAGCTCCATGACCTGGACATGAGGATCCAGGGGAGTCAGATAGAACTCCCCAGGCGAGTGGTGATACGAATGCCAAGTGGCGAGCATAGGTAAGCATGCAGGAGCAAGTAGATATAAAACAAGTGATATCAAGCAGGAATTACTCATAGTATGATAAGATAGGAGCAGAAGACTGAAGGGATGGAACATGGGTAATAAAACAGGGTATGAGTAGCTAATATGATAATAATCATAAAACCGGAAATCCGATGTAAAATCCGATGAAAGCATTTGTGGCAAATCATACAACGGTCATAACAGGAGTACATAACAGGCATAACAGGAATCATAACAAGCATAACGGGAGTTCATAACAGGCATAACAGGAGTACATAACAGGCATAACAGGAGTACATAACAGGCATCTTTTATTATTATTACTCATCTGACCCATATATCTAGGTATGTGTCCTGGTGTACATCCCAACACACATACATCCATATATAAGCAAGCCGAGGGTTGTTACTGGAAGCTGATGAAGAACTGATAGCTCCTCTTATAGTAGTTCCCGACCGGCTGGGACACAGCCATTTGGGGGCCTTAAATCCCCCTAACACGCATCTTCTGGGGGCCTGAAATCCCCCTAACACGAATCGTCAGTTCTGGTATTCCACTACTATAAGCAAGGCATCATACCAACATCCATCACTTCCTCCCATTCCCCATGCAAGTTATCCTTTTTATGGCTTAATTATCTGGTCATGACAGGAGTTCATAACAAGAGATCAGGTACAGGCAGGAGATGGCCCTACAGATTCAAGAGGTGGCCCCCACAGATTCAAGAGGTGGCCCCCACCACGTATGTGGTGTGGCACTTTGTTCTATGTGGCACTTTGTTATGAGGGAAATGGATTCTAGAGGTGGCCCCCACAGATTCAAGAGGTGGCCCCCACCACGTGTGTGATGTGGCACTTTGCTCCGTGTGGCACTTAGTTCTATTCAGGATCCGCCGAGAACAGGTGATATAACATGAGCCAGTGTCAAGTAGTAGCATGTCGGGTGGTCAGGTGATAACATATCATGTGTCAGGTGATATAAACAGGTGTTAAATAGTAGCATGCATGTAACAGGTATGAAGTAATGACATGGCAAGTGTTAACATATCAGGTAAATATATGGCATGTGGCAAAGTAGTAGCTGAGCACAACCAAGCGGAGCTGAGCAAGCTGGAAGTATAGACAGCAAACAGTATTTAACACTAGAGCATCTGGCACGGTTACCGGGACAACTCGGCTTAAAGTGCGAGTAGGAAGTCCGGCAGCATCTCGCCTAGACGAATCTAGTGGTAAAGCGCTGAACGCTGATCATGATAACCAGGCGGAGCTGAAGACCTGACGGTCCCAATCACTTCCCATTCGAGATAGTGAGTGACCAGAGGCTGAATGGTCTGGAGGTAGTGCTGAGAACCTGACGGTCCCAATCACTTCTCTTTCAAGATAGTGAGAGACCGGAGGCTGAGGGCTGAGGGACCAAGAACGCTCGCACTCTCGGTGGTTACCAGCCATCCCAGGAGTGGGCAGAAACCCAGAGTTCAACGACCACGAAGGGTCGGCCACGCATAGTATAAAGCAGTAAAATACATATAAACATGGAATAAAATACATGTCGACCCGACAAAGCGGGAAAATCCAAATGGAGGCGAGGACACTCGCCTAAATCACCGGAATGTCGAAAAGTCCGAAATCCATGGAACTCGCGCACGCGCTGTAAAATATGATATAAATATTTAGAGAGAGAAAGTAAAGAGGAGAGAGAAAGAGTTAGAGAGAGAGGGAAATCTAGAGAGAGAAGTATATAGGAAGAGAGAGTGTACAGGGAGACGCGGGTTTTGAGAGTGAGACGCGAGGGTTGCAGACGCGGGAGTAGCAGACGCGAAAGTAGCAGACGCGGGAGTAGCAGACGCGAAAGTAGCAGACGCGGGAGTAGCAGACGCGGGGTTCGCGTCGCATAGATGCCACAAACGCGAGGTCTGAGTTCAAGTCAGGACGCGAGGAGAATGCGGACGCGGACGTGGGTTCTGCGTCGCGTTAACACAAGAAGAACACCGACGCGGGCATGGGCTCCGCGTCGTATCAATACAGGAACGCGTGGATTGCGTTAAGGAATTGCCTAGACGCGGGGTGGAGATCCGCGTCAGCAATCAACAGAAAGGAAGAGAGGAATGGAAAGGTGATTTCGGGGTGGTGGTATTACTTGATGAAGATGAAGAAGGTGATGATGAAAGTTTAAGAAAAAGATGGTGGTGGTGATATTAGTGTTTGTCGTTGCAATTATCACCGGAAAGATTACCGGAATAATCGTGAACGATTACCGGAATAATCATCGGAGACGTTGCCCGAAATGATTACCGGAATAATCATAAACGATTACCGGAATAACCATCGGAGACGTTGCCCGAAATGATTACCGGAATAATCGTAAACGATTACCGGAATATTCATCGGAGGCGTTACCCGAAATGATTACCGGAATAATCGCGAACGATTACCAGAATAATCATTGGAGACGTTGCCGACGAAGAAGAGCTTGGCCCCAATCCAAAGGAGGTGGCCGGCCCTTAAAGTTGGTGGTGGGGTGATGGTTTTGGTGAAGGATTTTAGTGGTGGTATGTTTTGTAAAAGGTAAAGGAGAAGGTGGAGGTTTTGGTGGAGTTGTTTGAAGTTTGTGGTGGTTTACATGGAGATGGAGGAGGAAGAAGATGAAGGTAAGGAGTTGGAGAAGTTGTAGTGGTGGTTGTTGTGGTGGAGATGAAGGAGGAGTTGGTGGTGGTTAAGGTGTTGGTGAAGAGAAAATGAAGTTGAAAGGAGAAGGAAAGGTTTATATAGGATTTGGAATTGTGAAGGTGATGTAAAAATGTAAAAGAGAGGGGGTTATTTGTAAAATGGGGGGTGAGGTGGCTCTCTTTGGCCGGCCATGGTGATGGGAGAGGAGTTGGATATTTTGGAGAAGATATTTTTGGTGGAGGAGATATTTTTGGTGGAAGGTTGGAGAAGATAATGGAAGAATGGAGAATTTGGTAGAATTTGGTGGAAGGAAAAGGAAGGAAAGAAAAATAAGAAAAAGGAAAAGAAAATGGAAAAAGGAAGATATTTTCTTGAAAGAAAAAGTGAAAATAATTAGAGTGGCGGATTCCCGGGATTCGGTTGCGGATACGGAAAACTTTTGGAAAAATACCGAAATCGTCCCGAAATCAAGTATCTCGGAACGACCCGCAAAAATTCACAAAAATCAAGAATATTATTTTAAGAATCATGGTAAAATTCGTTTTAAGAAATTCTTTATAGTTTTTAAATTAAAAATCCTGGAATCGGCCGCTAATATCGGTCGACACCAAATCTGACAGAAATCTGATAAATTCTAAAAATGTCCAAAAAATGAATTAAGATAGTAAATATTATTATAAGAAAATATGTGAAAGCGGTTTCTCAAAATTTGACTCCATTTGTAAATTAAAAATCCAAAAGTCGGTCAGCGGTGCTGGTCGACACCGGTTTTGAAGATTTTCCATTTAATTCAGGAAAATTCCAGAAAATCATAGAAAGTCTAAAATATTGGAAAATGATGTTTAAAACTAAAATCGGTCAAATCAGAATAGCGAAAAGACCAAATCGAGCAATTCACTAGGATCGGGTTCCCGGTTTAGATTAAGGCTGACTCCGAGTTCACGAATCCAGATCCAAGGCAAAACGATCATATAAACAACTCATAATACAAAACAAATATAGGAAGTAAATTGAAAAATACGATCAAAAAATCTGAATACGCAACTAAGTATGTATTCCGGGAGCGGGGTGTTACATTCCATCCACCTTACAAAAAATTGCGTCCTCGCAATTTCGATAAGGGGTAAAATGAACACAAAGGGGACATGGGTAGAATTTATACCATTCAAGATATGAAGTACTATAGGTAGGGCTCTCAAGTTGACGAAACAGTAATCAGAATATAGATATCTTCTGCACCTCTGGCTGTATAAGTTTTTGAACGGTACCAATTAATACTGATCTGATGTCATTACTTTGCAATAGAGTTGGATACTTGATAGCCCTCCGAGAATAAGCCAGAATACTAAAGATATAGGAAACCCTGATAGTCATGAGCATAATAAAGAAGACCGATAATTGAGAATTTCGAATACCAGGCATCGATCACTCCGAAGAATATAGCCGAGAATGTAGAATATCCGTAGAGAATTTCGACAACTGACTTCTGAAAGATAACCCGATTAGGATCAATCCTGGGAATACCCGAGCACCATAGAGTCAGCCGAAGAGATCATATAATAGCTTTCTTCAGAACCAGCCACTACCTCTCTAGTCTACTCATATCTTAAGTTGGTATAAAGGCTTCGAAAAACCAAAACAGGGGAAAGATGGAAGGGATTAGGAATCAAAGGAAGGATGATCAAGAATGAATAGATAACTCTGTACTTGTAGTTGGACTGTATAACTAGGACTCATGCATTCCAGTTGCAAATTTCTTTACCATTAATTTGCCGTCTGGACGTACTGAGGATGTAGAACCTAGGCTCTGATACCATCCTGTAACGCCCCGATCCTGCGGGTACGGAGACGTTACTGCAACGTATATACGCAGGTCAGAAATACCCTCACGTATATACGCTAAGCATCAGTACAGGCAAGAATCAGAGTACGGAAGCAAGTGGTGCATTATACATTCCAACACATGAGTACAATTACAAAGTTATCACCAGAGGTGATCCAATATTACATGAATATTACATCACTGATATGCGCAATTGCGAGATTTACAAAGAGATGTACAAGTATGAACAGTACCCAGGCACTCACGAGTTTACAAAAGGAAAACTCGAGAGGCACACAGGGGGGCCTGGAAGGATAGAGCTCTGGGCGGTCTGCTGGAGATCCACGCTACCGCTGCGCCACTCTGATCAGCAACTTGGAGAATCCACACGCTCCAAGCTCCATGACCTGGACATGAGGATCCAGGGGAGTCAGATAGAACTCCCCAGGCGAGTGGTGATACGAATGCCAAGTGGCGAGCATAGTTAAGCATGCAGGAGCAAGTAGATATAAAACAAGTGATATCAAGCAGGAACTACTCATAGTATGATAAGATAGGAGCAGAAGACTGAAGGGATGGAACATGGGTAATAAAACAAGGTATGAGTAGCTAATATGATAATAATCATAAAATCGAAAATCCGATGTAAAATCCGATGAAAGCATTCGTGGAAAATCATACAACGGTCATAACAGGAGTACATAACAAGCATAACGGGAGTTCATAACAGGCATAACAGGAGTACATAACAGGCATAACAGGAGTACATAACAGGCATCTTTTATTATTATTACTCGTCTGACCCATATATCTAGGTATGTGTCCTGGTGTACATCCCAACACACATACATCCATATATAAGTAAGCCGAGGGTTGTTACTGGAAGCTGATGAAGAACTGATAGCTCCTCTTATAGTAGTTCCCGACCGCCCAGGACATAGTCATTTGGGGGCCTTAAATCCCCCTAACACGCATCTTCTGGGGGCCTGAAATCCCCCTAACACGAATCGTCAGTTCTGGTATTCCACTACTATAAGCAAGGCATCATACCGGCATCCATCACTTCCTCCCATTCCCCGTGCAAGTTATCCTTTTTATGGCTTAATTATCTGGTCATGACAGGAGTTCATAACAAGAGATCAGGTACAGGCAGGAGATGGCCCTACAGATTCAAGAGGTGGCCCCCACAGATTCAAGAGGTGGCCCCCACCACGTATGTGGTGTGGCACTTTGTTCCATGTGGCACTTTGTTCTGAGGGAAATGGATTCTAGAGGTGGCCCCCACAGATTCAAGAGGTGGCCCCCACCATGTGTGTGATGTGGCACTTTGCTCCGTGTGGCACTTAGTTCCATTCAGGATCCGCCAGGAACAGGTGATATAACATGAGCCAGTGTCAAGTAGTAGCATGTCGGGTGGTCAGGTAATAACATATCATGTGTCAGGTGATATAAACAGGTGTTAAATAGTAGCATGCATGTAACAGGTATGAAGTAATGACATGGCAAGTGATAACATATCAGGTAAATATATGGCATGTGGCAAAGTAGTAGCTGAGCACAACCAAGCGGAGCTGAGCAAGCTGGAAGTACAGACAGCAAACAGTATTTAACACTGGAGCATCTGGCACGGTTACCGGGACAACTCGGCTTAAAGTGCGAGTAGGAAGTCCGGCAGCATCTTGCCTAGACGAATCTAGTGGTAAAGCGCTGAACGCTGATCATGATAACCAGGCGGAGCTGAAGACCTGACGGTCCCAATCACTTCCCTTTCGAGATAGTGAGTGACCGGAGGCTGAATGGTCTGGAGGTAGTGCTGAGAACCTGACGGTCCCAATCACTTCTTTTTCAAGATAGTGAGAGACCGGAGGCTGAGGGCTGAGGGACCAAGAACGCTCGCACTCTCGATGGTTACCAGCCATCCCAGGAGTGGGCAGAAACCCAGAGTTCAACGACCACGAAGGGTCGGCCACGCATAGTATAAAGCAGTAAAATACATATAAACATGGAATAAAATACATGTCGACCCGACAAAGCGGGGAAATCCAAATGGAGGCGAGGACACTCGCCTAAATCACCAGAATGTCGAAAAGTCCGAAATCCATGGAACTCGCGCACGCGCCGTAAAATATGATATAAATATTTAGAGAGAGAAAGTAAAAAGGAGAGAGAATGAGTTAGAGAGAGGGAAATCTAGAGAGAGAAGTATATGGGAAGAGAGAGTGTACAGGGAGACGCGGGTTTTGAGAGTGAGACTCGAGGGTTGCAGACGCGGGAGTAGCAGACGCGAAAGTAGCAGACGCGGGAGTAGCAGACGCGAAAGTAGCCGACGCGGGAGTAGCTGTAACGCCCCGATCCTATAGATACGGAGACGTTATGGCGACGCATATACGCGAGGTAAAATACCCCTCGTATACGCGCTAAGCCTAAATTGTAACCTGAACAAGCTATAATCGGAAGCATAATGATCATGAACACTGCAGTAATACATATAAGACCACACATGATAGCAATGAATAACGGGAGGAAAATGACAGCTGAATAGAAGTCAAAGGTGATATACAGGAATCAAAGAATAATAACAAGAATGAAATGCAAGTATACCAGAATCAAGGGGAGAGGACCCAAGCTCCTCGCCAGGCGTACCGTCTCATCGAACACCTGCACATTAGAACAACCGTCCAATAGCTGGACGTGCAAATCCAGGGTCGTCAGAACGCGACCATAATGAGTATGTGTAAAGGGGAAACAGCTCGTGCAGAAGAAACAATGTGCATAAATAGTAATAATAACAACTGCAGATAAAAGAGACTAGATAAATAGCTGAACAATAACACATATGATAACCACATGAATACAAATAGAAGATAACTGGTACAACTGTAAATATGCAATCAAGGTCAAGCGTGTAATCTATCACATGTCACTAGGTTGTATCTAAATCTGGTCATGGTTACAATCATATTCCTATCATAGCATACATATACACAGTCAAATGATTATAGTCAGTCACAATACTGTAGGGGCCGGAAAACTTGGTGGTCGGAGAAAGTGGTTTTAGCTGTAAAAGATTTCCTTGATTCAAGCGAAACGATTACAACCAAAAGAACTACTCTTCCCTCTTTTCCAGTTACAAGGGAGGGAGGATGTCTGAATCTTCCCTTTGTTTAATGCTGGGTTCTTCGTGTGGCGATGGAGAGTGAATCTTGTTCTCCGTTGACCAGATGACCGTCCTGGACCGTCGGGGGTCTTCTCTTCGGTCGGTAGAAAGAGTAACTCAGCTCCGTCTACCAAAACTCTCAAAGAGGAGGTAGGCGAAGAGCGGCTAGTACTCAGTAAGCTCGCTTGAAGAGTCTCCTCCCTCTGTCTGTTGTTGAAGTTGTGCTTCCCTCTTGATGATCGATCTTGATGATGCCTTGACCTTCTTAATTCTCGACCTTTCCAAAGCCTCGATCCTTGCCAAAACTTCGATCTCTCAAAAAGCCTCTCTGTGTCTATCTCCCCCCTCTTCATAGCAACCAAGGCTATTTATAGGGGTCTCAGGGGGTGAAGGTGCCTCCTGAAAACGCTCCCGAATGAGGGGCCACTACCCGCTACATGCGCGGTGACTGGCCCCGCAATCAGGGCAGTTGCAACTGAGACGTGGGCGTTGGGCCAAACGCGCCTTGAAGTTTGAGACGCGGGCGTCGAGCCAAACGCGCCTTGAAGTTTGAGACGCGGGCTTCGGGCCTTCACGTCTGGATGCTGAGGCGCGGGCGTCGGGCCGACGCGCCTTGATGCTGAGACGCGGGCTTCGGGCCGACGCGTCTGAACGTTGAGACGCGGGTGTAGAGCCAACGCGTCTTAATGCTGAGACGCGAGCATCGATTCCTCGCGTCTAGAGCTTGAGACTCTGCTTCCTTAATGGCTGGTCTGTTGGTCATTTTTAGACAGCCTACAGAACCCCCTCCAAAGTTTCTGATATTCCGCAGTTGAATGGGACGGATTTCGGAATACTTTGGATCTTAGCCGTGTTCGCCTTTATGACTGGACTGTTGATGCTTCGGGTTTGATCTTATCTGGAATTGGTCTTCGTGAGTGTACTGTTGAACTCTTTGAAGCCGTCAGAGTTGATCGTGTTTGAGTGTCTAGATACACAGTCTAGACCTCCCCGATTGCTTTTAGTCTGTCACGGGTGCGCTTTTGGCCGGGAGTGGTTGGTTGTCTGTTTGCGTCAGTGTACTGTTGAACTGACTTTGCAGAAGCAGGAGACTGGACGCAGGTTCCTTTTTGAAAAAGCAGAGACTGCTTTAAAGACGCGACTTCTTAGCGAGACGCGATGTTTGGGCGATGGAAACGCGACCGATCTTCATAAGGCAGACGCGATTTTCTGGATGCATTTATGATGATGCTGACGGGACATGTCCACCGAAGAGCCGCGTACTTTGGGGCGTGCGCCTGTGCCATGTCATGATTACGCCGCCAGCTGGCCTGGGGAAACGGCGAGATTTCGCCTTTTGGCGCGCGGATCTCCCGGTTCATTAAATGAACTGCTCCACGTGTCAACTTCTGACTTGTGGCGGGGTCGCGACGCATGATCTTCCCTATTCAAACAACGATTTGGCTTCACGTGTCAGGCAGCGATTCGCTGCAGCGTTTATTGGGCCAAACGCTGCGTATCTTCGCGAATCTCTGTGCCTATAAAAGGCAACAGTTGGAGAGATGCATCTTCTTCTCCGAACGCATTTGCTGAGAAAAGAGAGCCTTCTCCCTCTTGTTTGTTCATCTGTCCATCTTCGAACTCGGGTTTCTGAACATCGATGGCTCCCAAGATGAAACCGACTGCATCGACCTCAAGGGCGACCGTCGCCGAGGCTGAGAGAGATGCTTCCTCTGCGCAGGAGGGTGTTTTCCAAGGTAAAAATGCACCTTCGGTGTGGTTCCGCCATTAAACATGTTCATAGAACCCTAAGAACCTTTAACACAAGATCGTGTTTGATTCTCAGACGCTGTCCTTGAGATGATAACCGGGGCGCGGGCCTGATGATCCGACGCTGGTGAACTCTGCACTCTGGGTCCTTCACTTAGAATATTTCTAATTGTGAAGGTCTCTGGACGCGATTTGCAGAACGCGGATTTGATCCATGCGTTCTGTGCCGCGTTTTGTGCCATCAGGCGCTGGCGTCTGAGTCCAAGCACTTTGAAATTTCACAAGTCTTGGTTTGCAGAACGCGGATTTGATTCTTGCGTTCTGTGTCTTCAACCGCCGATTTTGTAGAATCTGGCGTTTGAGTCCAAGTACTTAGAATTTTTATAAGTCTTGTTTTGCAGAACGCAGCTTTGCAGGTCTGGACGCAGATGATAACTCCTGCGTCCAATGTCTCGGCCGTGTTTTCGAATTATGAACACTTAGCGTCTTCCCTTATTTTTGGCAAAGTATCTGACCAAGTGTCTTCTTCTTTTGCAGTGCCGCATGTTTCAGGTTCACTTGCCAAGATGCACCATTTTGGCCGCGTGGGTGGTGCCGACCACCGTCTGATTTTTGCACTGCGAAGGACCATTCCTGTGACCGCTGACAGGTCGCCAGTTCGCAGGGAAATGATTACCCATGTTAATGAGAGGACTTCTCGGGTGCTCATGACCGATGCAGTCTTTGCAACGGGTACCCACATCAAGCTGGAGAAGCCTGCTTTCTTCTTTGGAGATCATGTCAGCGACGGTGGCAACCCAATGTATGACGGGAATTACAGGTGGCTCCGTCAGATAGGGGAGAGGAGATACTTCCTTCCAGCCATGGAGAGGATGCTCCCGTTGTCTTATCTCCAACATCTGTCCGTCCTTCGAAAGATGAAGTGGGACGTGTCCCGGGATATCTCTGAGATTACCCTTGGGAATTTCAAATCCCAGAACGTATACCGTCATGATTGCCATGACCGGGCGGTCCTCGGCTTGTTTCCCGGGTCACGCAAGTCTGAGCTTCCCGTCGGAGAGATCCCGCAGCTTGCCACCACCTTTCTCAATTCGTTCATAGAAGTAGAGGGTGATTATCCGGCCAAGTTCCGTTTGCCAGGATGGGTCCACTCCACGGAGAATTCTTGGTGGGGCAGGATGGTGGGTTTTGTCCTCTCCGATCTTGGAGATCTGCTTGAGCATGTGAGATTATACTCAGCAGTCAGGGCTGTACAATGGGGCATCCCAATGAGCTCTCACAACTTCTTCGGGATCTTGGAGCGCTACAACCCTCAGACGGGGACATTATCGCCAAGGCGGAAGCTGTTCTTGCGCTAAATGAGGAGAAACTTGTCTCCCTCAAAAAGGAGCTTGAGGAGCAACGGGCTGCTACGGCGCGAGCTGAAGAGAGTCTGTCTCTGCAATCTTCCAGGGTGGACTCTCTGCGGATGCAACTGTCTGCCAGAAGTTTCTTATCTGAGGCGGAGCTGCGGGACCGGGCTATCATGGAGGCTGAGAGGACGCGCCAGCATGAGATTCACCGCCTTAGGGAACAAATCCGTTCCTTGGTGAACCAGGACATTTAGCCTTCTCTTTTTTTTTGTAAAGAAAAGGGACACTCTATTCATTAAGAGTGTTTGTATCCACTTCTATCATTTTTTGATATAATAGAAGTTTTCTTTAAAGCTTTTGTCCCAATTTCTTTGTCCTGTTGTGGATGAGTCCAACTCTTGATCACTAGTCGTGATTACTGAACTTAGGTAGGACTAAGTTCTTTTAATGAGACGCGGTCTAGGCGAGACGCGGCATTAATCCCGTAGAATGAGACGTGGCATCAATCTATGGGGACTTTAGATTTCACCAAGTCTTTTTGACGAGACGCAGCGGCGATCACAGAGTGAGACGCGGTCGTCAGTCTACCGGAACTTAGATTTTGCTAAGTCCTTTTACTGAGACGCAGCGTCAATCATAAAGTGAGACGCGGTTCTTAGTTCATGAGAACTTAGGCAGGACTAAGTCCTTTTGACAAGACGCAGCATCAATCCATAGGGAGACGCGGCCATCATTGTTTCATGAGACGCGGCATTCATTCAGGGAGACGCGGCTCTGAATAACGCGGATCTGCTTCTGCGAAGAAGGAAGCGGATCAGGCAGACGCGGGAGACGCAGCCTTGTGCCTTTCCCTTAATTCAAAAATGGATTAAGTGCTCTCTGAGGGGATGCGACTTTGACTCGCGCGGGCATCTTCCTGGGACGCGGATGTGCGGATAGTTCTTCAATCCGCGTCTGGGTGTAAACTCCCAGGCGTTACATACAGCCTGTCATAGGGATTTGGTGTGATCTTTAAATATCAGATGCGGATTTTCCGCTTTGTTTCCCGAAGCAGTTGTCCACGCGTCGGCTGCTGATTGGGCTTGAGTATTGATTCTCTTAAACGAGAAACCAGTGCTGGCGGTTGGAGATCAGCGCCAGCGGCGGTTCTCGAAGCAGCGTTACACGCGTCCGGCCCTTATTGGATTTTGGCAGTTGTGCAGTTATTAATGCCGGCGGTTCAGATTACGGGGCCATTAATCGCTATTATCAGGAGTTGCCTATAAATAGGGCACCCTTTCTCCCTTCAATCCTGCCTTTGGACTACTTTGTTTTTTGAGAGAGCGCTTTGAGAACCTTCATCTTCCTCAGACAATTGTCTCCATGGATGAGGATGGCTCTGAAGATGACCCAGGGCTTTTAAGCCCCTGTTTGGTCTCTTTAGGAGAAAACACCTCTTTGCCCTGTGACCGCGTTTGCGTCTTGGTGCAGAGAGTACAACTCTTGACAGAGGTCTCCACGGGTATGCCGTTCGTTTCACCATGACATTTTAGATTTACCATGGCCTGTACCTTGGCTTCATGTCATCTGGACCCCCTCATGAAGTCTGCATTGGTGCACTCCTTCTGGAATTTGTACCATGGACCTGAACTTCTCCGGACGTGCGTGCAGGAATCTTTGGCACTTGGCGTTGGCGCGTTTTATGGCTTATGCCTTAGCGCGTTTCATGGCCAATGCCTTGGGACGAATTCCAAAAAAAGGTTTCAGACCCGCACCTTGCAACTCCTGTTCATGGAGATGGCAATTTTCGGCGTCTGTGCCTTTTCGGCGTTTGTGCTCTTTGACCTAGGCACAGAATGGGACCGCGTTTTGATTCGCGTTTGTCCCTGCTGACACAACAGTTTGGCTTGCTGCGCTAGATAGATATAAAATTGATAGATGAAAGAGTATAGTGTGAAGTATAGCACTAGTATTATGTAAAAGAGAAAGGTTTAGAATCAACCTCGGTGCTTGTTTACTCCACAAATGTATGTAAGATGTTCAATGTACCCTTTCTTATCTCCGCTATAGCCTAGGGCTATACCGAGTCGGATCTCAGGGAGAGCTAGTGTAGAAACGTTACGATACACGTGAGAAGATAAAACGAGAACTCTTCTTTGTTTACAAGAATAAAGAATCAAAAGAAAAACAAATAAAAGAATTGGTGGCTATGTTCATGGTGGAAATCGGGAGAAATCAAGATTGAGATGGATTTGAACTAACAACTAAAAAGAAAGTAAAATCAAGAAAACTTTGAATGCAAGAAATCCATGACTAGCTAACCTTAACTACCTTGCTAAACTAACTAAACTCCGTGATAGTGATGCGTGCCTCATGTTGATTCATCGGCATGTATTTGTCTTGCTTGTGGTCTAATTACTTTCCCACTTGGATGATGGGGATTCATTCTTGGACTTGTCTTGTAGCCTCCATAGATGGTCATCGGCCTACAAATGGACTTTCACTAATGGAATCACAAGAGATACACTCAAGGGATGCAAATGAAGAACATACAACTTTCACTAATGGAAGTAGTGAAGTTGTACATCAATTAGCATATTGGTGCTCCATCTCCATGTTCCATCAAGGCACTAGTTCAAAGACTAGGCTCTACATGAGGCACACAAGAATCATATGGAGAATTGCAACAAGATTCTTGCCAAGAAATGAACAAAACCCATCGGAGAAGAGAAGATCATACAAATTGCAAGATGAAGTAAAGCAATCACCCATGAGTTAGGAGTTAGCAAGAGTAGTGGTTAGCTAGTACATGGAACAAGAAATTAGCTACTAGACATTACAAAAGCAAAACAAAGCATGATTGAATTGCTAGAAATTAACAAAGCAAGTAACAAAGCAAAATAAAAGCAAGTGAAGAAGACAAACTAGAATCAAGCTCAAGTAGATATGTAGAGAATGGATCAATCCTTGTATAGCTCCAAGTTGTCACTCCTTGTTGATACAAGCTCTCTCTCTCATACAAATCTCTCTTGCAATGAAATCTAGGGAGGAGAAGATCCTAGAGAGAACTAAAAATCCTAAACAAAACCTAACAAAATTACAACTAATTCACTAATCTCCCTCTCTTCTCTGATCAGTCTCAGCTCGCAGGTGATGATGCAGTATTTATAGCAGATTGGAGAAGCTTCTGGAGAGTAGGTTGTTGCCACAAAATCCGGGGATCTAACGGCCCTAGATTGCCGCGCCCACTTGCGTTCCCGCGGCAAGATCTGGGCCGTTGGTCTAGATCTTTCTGGTGGAGATCAGTTGGGAAGTGGTTATCCACGTGGACCACTTGGATTCTGAGTTTGTTGCGCGGATCTCTCTAGATCTGGATTGAGATTTGGCTTTATCCTTTATCTTTTAATTAATCACTTAATTAGTGTTAATTAAGTGATTATTTGAATATCTCTCCATTAATTGTGTACCTGCAAATAAGTAGAGAAGAGGAGTAAAAATCACTTATTTATTTGTATTATGCATGGGAGTTATGATGTAAAATATGCAATATTGAGTACTAATCACACCCCCACACTTATTCTTTTGCTCGTCCCGAGCAAAACAAAGAAAAAGAAAATAAAATCTAAGCTACAAGTTTATTACACCACTTTCGCAGGTGACGCGATTGCACTGAGCATGTGCAACAAGCCGTTAAACCTCTAGGTTACCCTAGAGGAGGATTGTTGTCTCCTGAGGGTTTTCAGCGGATTACACCCACAAAATCCATAAAGAAAGAAGACAAATGTTAGTATTTTGAAAACGCATTTTGAATAAGAGACATGTTTACGAACTATTTTTGCAAAAATATAAGTGATCCTAGGTCATAAGTCCACCTATAATTATTCTTTCTTAAACTTAGTATCCATGCAAGATCTTGTTTTTAATTAAGGTAAGAATTCAAAATTGGATTGAATATTTTATCTTTCATAAAACCTAGATAATATGCACACCGTGTAAGTGAAGATTTCTGGGATTTCAACTCCAACCATCAAGCCATTTATTTATATATATTCTTTTTTTCTTTTTCTTCCCTTAGTTTTATTAGGCTTTCTAATTCACCCATGTAGCGAGCCTATAACCGATGACTCCCAAACCAGATGGTCTTAGGGCACCAGATGAGGAAACATCCCTCGGGTTTAAGGACTCGAGTGAAAAAGGCCACAAAACTAAGAGGGATTATTCTTAATCACCGTTAGGCGTGAATAATCATGCTTCTTGAGGCATAATTACCCAGCTTAATAAGTGAGATCACTGTTAGCGTGAGTCATCATGCTTCTTGAGGCACAATTTCCCAGCTTAATAAGTGATCTTTTATTTATATATTTTTTTTCTTTTTTCTTTTTCTCTTTTTTTTTTTTATATATATATATATGGCATTTTTGGTCTTTGTTTCCATCCCAAGAAATGTGTAAGTGTAAAGTGCATATTATCTAATGCAAAAAATGCAAGATAAAAATATCTCCTCAATTTTACTTACTTAGCCTATAATTTTCAAACAAGATCTATTATTTCAACTAAGTTTAAGATGTCATAATTAAGGCTTTCTTAATTTCTAAGATACATCTTAATTTTCTTAAAAATAGAACAAAACTTTGTCTCTTATTTCAAAAAGTTTTTTTTTTTTTATTATTATTATTTATTAAAGAAAATCTAAAAACTCTAAAAGAAGTGTAAAAGAAAGAAATTCTAAAAACTCTAAGTTAGTAAACCCTCCCCACACTTATTTCATGCATTGTCCTCAATGCATTATGATATATGTATGCATGAAACAGGTAAGAGGTAGGAAAAATTATTTACAAGGAATATACAAATGTAACTCTCACCTGGGCTTTTGGTCGCTTCCCTCTGGCCCGTTTCCCATCGTTCCAATGTGTTCTCTTTCTTGAATTCCATTGGGAAACGGTCTGAATTGTTCTTACCCTAGGTGATTCCAGTTTCAATTTGTTGTTATTTTCATTCATACTCTTTCCACCACATCGTTCACACACAAAGTCCTTATCACCACTCTCACTCAGAATCTCATCACTTCCAGTGTTTAGAAATTTTAACTCCTCTCCATATAATTCTTCAAAGCTCAAGTCAACATCCGGAAGTGGACAATTAGCTAACTTACCCGAGTTGACTCATCTAAGCACATAATCTCTTCAGCAAACAAGTCTTCAAATGATATATCAATTGGAGGTTCAAATACAGTCTCAGTTGGCTCATTGAAAGTGAAAGCATCCAAATCAACTTTCCCTGTTTGAAAGGTTACTCGGATAAGAGAATCACAAGATTGTGACTCATCTTTTGGATCTTCACCTTCCTCCTCACAATTGTTACTAATGAAATTAACCTCAAATGTTTGATCTTTTGTTTTGTGAGGCTGTGTGTGGAAGACATTGTGTTCATGTGTCATGTTACCAAAAGTCAACCTCATTGATCCATTCCGGCAATTAATGATTGCATTTGCAGTAGCCAGGAATGGTCGACCCAGAATGACAGGAATTTGTGCCCTTTGATTGGAATTTGACACTGGTTTTGTTTCAAGGACAACAAAGTCAACTGGATAAAAGAATTCTCCAACTTTGACAAGGACATCTTGAATTACCCCCTTGGGTTTAGTAACAGAGCGGTCAGCCAATTGGATGGTCATTTGGGTCGGGAGGAGATCACCTAACCCCAATTGTTGGTACACAGAGAAAGGTAGGAGATTAATGCTGGCCCCCAAATCAAGAAGTGCCCTATTTATTGTAGTCTGTCCTATGATGCATGAAATGGTGGGGCTCCCTGGGTCTTTATACTTAACAGGAATTGGACCAGTGAGCAACTCATTGATAGATGATGCAAGGAAGACTTTTTTAGGGACTTGGGTCTTCCTCTTCTTGGTGCACATTTCCTTCAAAAATTTGGCATATGAAGGCACTTGTTGAATGGCATCAAGAAGAGGGACATTGATTTGGACCTTATTGAATGTTTCTTTTATTTTCTCCATGTGAGCATTTGACTTGTTATTTAGAAGCCTATTTGGATATGGTACTCTAGGCTTATAAGGTTGCTCATCTACCTTTTCTTCACCCTTGGCCTTGGAAGTGGATGGCTCTGTACTAGAGGATGGGTTGTCAAAAGTTGGTGACATTGGGACATGAGATGTTGGCTTTGGTACTGGATGAGATTGTGGACTAGAAACCTTATTGTCAACTTGTTTACCAGATCTCAGGGTGTGAATGGCATGACAGTGACTGGGTCCTGAATTTTCAACTTTGGGATTTAGCAATGGCTGATTTGGGAACAAATGTCTTTGATTCTCAGCCAATTGCTTGATCTGGACCTTCATTTCATTCAACTCCTGTTGCTGGTTCTTTGTTAAGGTTTCTATCATTTGTTTCAACTCAGATATTTCAGAATTATTTGGGGTGGATGTTGAGGATATGGAGATTGGAACTGTGATTGGTAATATGGTGGTGGGTCCTGATATGACTGATATGACTGTGGTGGACTTTGAGATGGATGAACATACAGTGAATTCTGATCGAAACTGGATGGATGAAACTGAGCATTGTACAGATGTGGAAGTGGTGGCATATGATGCTCAGTACCAGACTGACTCCATGGAAAATTTGGATGGTTCTGCCATCCTGAATTGTAAGTATTGGAGTATGGGGGTCTGGTAAATGCTGCATTCATGTTCTCCTGAAATGGGGGCTGATACAATGGACACTCCTCAACAACATGGCTAAGGTCTTGACATTTGGTGCAACCTGGTCTAATCAAGGCAATGGGTTGACCTGGTTGACCACAGAATTCCCTATTGACTCAAGCAACTCTATCCTCTTCATTAATTGTGTGATCTTGGTTTCTGAAGCTAGAGAGGATTCTTTGGATTGTGTACCAGTTCTGGAAGTGGTGGAGTCGGTTTATCAGGGCATGACTCCCACTGAATGGTTTTCTCAGCTAGGGTTTCAAAGAGATCCCACCCCTGATGTTCATCTTTCTTCAGAAATTCCCTTGGCACATGGATTCTAAAAGTGTTTTCGTTTGGTAATCTAATCCATCATAGATAATCTGGCATAGCCGCCATTTCTCTATGCCGTGATGGGGACACAGGGAAAGGAGGTCTTTGAAACGCTCAAGATATTTCCAGAAAGGTTCATTTTGTTCTTGCTTGAATTGCATTATGTTTTTTCTCATGAGGGCTGTTTTGTGGATAGAATAGAACTTCTTAAGAAAGACTTTAACAAAATCATCCCATGAAGATATGGAACTGACAGGAAGACTATAAAGCCATTTCTTAGCTAAATCCTTAAGTGCAAACGGTATGAACCGTAACCTAACAGCATCCTCAGAAAGTTGGGATATTCTCATCATTTGGCATACCTCTTCAAACTCACGAATAAAGAGGTACGCGTCCTCAGACTCTAAACCATAGAATCGGGGAAGTGTACTAATGAATTGTGGTTTCAGCTCAAAATGATTTCCATTAGGCTCGGGGAGAAGAATGCATGAAGGAATGGAGGTGCGAATCGGATAGAATCGATCTTGAAGTGAGACGTTGTTGGTCATGATGAAGTGGTTGTGGAAGTGTAAGTGTAGAAAGAATTAGGATCACAAAACCACTATTGTATATACAATCACAAACAACGTGCACCGATCACACCAGCGAAAAAAGAAAAATAACAAACAACAAAAGAAAAATCAATCCAAGCTTGTCTAGGGTTTCTGGTCCTAGATGACTCCTAAATAGACTGTCCACAGGAGGTTTAGTGTAGACCTTGACTATAAGCAAATCAGCCAGGGAAGGGTAAAGTCGTTGGGAGGTTTTCCGTCCGAAGACGTTCCTTAATTAAGTAACCAACAACCTTCGGGCTTTCGGCCCTTAACCCCTTTCCTAGACACCGATTTTACAGAAGTCAATTTCCAACACTTTTCCCCCTTAGGATAATCTCCTAAGTGAGTCCGGATGTCCCTAGGGCCAACGTCTATCAAATTTTATTTACAAGCTTAGGATTGTGAGTACGTGGGGAAAATGATTTCCGGGCTAAGAAAGGGTAATGACCTCCCCCACCTTATGTTATTTACAGGAATTGCCCTTAGAATTAATTGTGCAAGTGTACGATATAGAAACAAACAAGGTTCACTACAAGTAAGAAAAATCAAACAAAGAGTGAGTCTTAGTCTATATGCAATGAATCACGTACCTTGTCCCACGCACTCTTCAACAGTAAATTTAAAGTAATTGAAAGACACGTGCCTATAATGCAAGATGTCTAACAATTTTTTTAGCAATTATCAACCAATTTCTTACTGTTGAATTAATTAACAGGAATACAGTGAAGTATACAGGAAATGAAGTATATAGGCAGCAGTATCTTGCAGAGAAGAAGCCCCTGCAAAAATTTTGTAAGTAGTGAACTCTAAAGTGCCGCGTTCCCACGGCAATTCTTGTGGATCCGCGGCACAATAGAGGGATCCTGGGCTCTGCTTTCTTGAGCAGAGGCCCAGGTCCACTTATATGATTCTGCTGTAGATATTTTCCTGTTTTCTTCTCCTGTCACCTGCAACAGAGAAAAGAATCGTTTAGTTTCTCACTTTTAAAAATACCGTCGCTCTCCCGGCAACGGCGCCAAAAATTGATAGATGAAAGAGTATAGTGTGAAGTATAGCACTAGTATTATGTAAAAGAGAAAGGTTTAGAATCAACCTCGGTGCTTGTTTACTCCACAAATGTATGTAAGATGTTCAATGTACCCTTTCTTATCTCCGCTATAGCCTAGGGCTATACCGAGTCGGATCTCAGGGAGAGCTAGTGTAGAAACGTTACGATACACGTGAGAAGATAAAACGAGAACTCTTCTTTGTTTACAAGAATAAAGAATCAAAAGAAAAACAAATAAAGAATTGGTGGCTATGTTCATGGTGGAAATCGGGAGAAATCAAGATTGAGATGGATTTGAACTAACAACTAAAAAGAAAGTAAAATCAAGAAAACTTTGAATGCAAGAAATCCATGACTAGCTAACCTTAACTACCTTGCTAAACTAACTAAACTCCGTGATAGTGATGCGTGCCTCATGTTGATTCATCGGCATGTATTTGTCTTGCTTGTGGTCTAATTACTTTCCCACTTGGATGATGGGGATTCATTCTTGGACTTGTCTTGTAGCCTCCATAGATGGTCATCGGCCTACAAATGGACTTTCACTAATGGAATCACAAGAGATACACTCAAGGGATGCAAATGAAGAACATACAACTTTCACTAATGGAAGTAGTGAAGTTGTACATCAATTAGCATATTGGTGCTCCATCTCCATGTTCCATCAAGGCACTAGTTCAAAGACTAGGCTCTACATGAGGCACACATGAATCATATGGAGAATTACAACAAGATTCTGCCAAGAAATGAAACAAAACCCATCGGAGAGAGAAGATCATACAAATTGCAAGATGAAGTAAAGCAATCACCCATGAGTTAGGAGTTAGCAAGAGTAGTGGTTAGCTAGTACATGGAACAAGAAATTAGCTACTAGACATTACAAAAGCAAAACAAAGCATGATTGAATTGCTAGAAATTAACAAAGCAAGTAACAAAGCAAAATAAAGCAAGTGAAGAAGACAAACTAGAATCAAGCTCAAGTAGATATGTAGAGAATGGATCAATCCTTGTATAGCTCCAAGTTGTCACTCCTTGTTGATACAAGCTCTCTCTCTCATACAAATCTCTCTTGCAATGAAATCTAGGGAGGAGAAGATCCTAGAGAGAACTAAAAATCCTAAACAAAACCTAACAAAATTACAACTAATTCACTAATCTCCCTCTCTTCTCTGATCAGTCTCAGCTCGCAGGTGATGATGCAGTATTTATAGCAGATTGGAGAAGCTTCTGGAGAGTAGGTTGTTGCCACAAAATCCGGGGATCTAACGGCCCTAGATTGCCGCGCCCACTTGCGTTCCCGCGGCAAGATCTGGGCCGTTGGTCCAGATCTTTCTGGTGGAGATCAGTTGGGAAGTGGTTATCCACGTGGACCACTTGGATTCTGAGTTTGTTGCGCGGATCTCTCTAGATCTGGATTGAGATTTGGCTTTATCCTTTATCTTTTAATTAATCACTTAATTAGTGTTAATTAAGTGATTATTTGAATATCTCTCCATTAATTGTGTACCTGCAAATAAGTAGAGAAGAGGAGTAAAAATCACTTATTTATTTGTATTATGCATGGGAGTTATGATGTAAATATGCAATATTGAGTACTAATCACGCGTGTCATTCCTGCGTCTTGGCTGACTGCGTGGATCATTCCTGCGCTTGGCTGACTGCGTGGATCATTCCCGCGTTTGCCTCTGCTGACTTAGTTTTTCTCTGTTTACACTAAGCTGCAGATTGTTCTAATTCTCTCTTTTTGTTCCTTGCAGGCTTCCTGGGCCCTTGGAAGAATACTTCGGTCGGCGAACTCGTTCAACCTTCACCTATGAGAGAATATATTATGGTCCTCGTCACCTATAAGAGAGTATATTACATCTCTGACGAGGACCCAACCCTCGCCAAGGTCTCTTCAGATCTGGTGCAAGAGACGGATAGGCTGAGTACCCGCGAGGGTGGTCCGGCGGTTGCGGCGGCGGATGAGATCCTCTTCCTCTCCCACTCCAGAAGTCACATCAAGGACACTCCGTTGGATGGCCTGCTGGGGAAAGGGATGGTGATGAAACCCCAGAAGTGACATCGAGGACAGTTAAAGTCCGTTGAGTCTTCTGCTGGGGGGAGGATCAATTCTTGAAGGAAGAGTTGCCGGACTTTTTGCTGCCGCCGGACTAAGTCAGCTATGGCGCTTTCGATCGATCTCAAAAACACCATTGCGCCCTTCCAAGCATCCTGCAGCTGAGGAGTGAGTTCAACCTCTGGGAGAGAGAGGGACTTCTTTGTACTCCTTAATTGCAAACGCTCAATCTTATTGTATAAGAGAGCGTTTTGATTGTCACACTCAATCTTATTGTATAAGAGAGCGTTTTGTATCACTTTCATTTGCCTGAATTATCAATAAAAGTGACACTTTTCTTTTTGCCTCTTTTTGTTGTCTTGAATGTTTTTGTTTTTAGAAGCAAAAAGAATGATTTTGGTGGACCCGCCACTTTATAAAAGAAAGTGACAAGTAGAGTGTGTACCCCCAGAGAAGGTGAACTTTTATCAAGGATTTAGGATTAACTTGATTTAAGATCAGCTGGGGATTTTGATGGAAGCATTGTTTATTGGTGTAATGTTAACCAACACTGCCTCCAAAATGAATTTGATACTCGGTTAGGGAGAATATCAAATGAAACTAGACTCGTGGGGAATCTAGTAAGATTTTTACCGTTAGAGGTGTGATATTAACTTAACGGTTTAGAAGTGGTCTTGTCAGAAGTGTAATGTTAACTTGACAAGGATGTGAGTTAGAGGTGTGATATTAACCTAACTCATCAGCATCTCAGTTTTATTTGGGAAAACTGAGGGTGTCACTGTCATAGGTGTGATGTTTAACTTAACAGTGATAGTAATGCTAGAGGTGTAATGTTGAACTTGGCATTAGTCGTCTCGGCTTAAAGAAGTCGAGGAAAGGTCATAGCCATAGGTGTATTGTTGAACTTAGCAATGACTCGGATGCTAGAAGTGTAGTGTTAACTTGGCATCGTCCGTTTCAGCTTCGATATGGAAGTCTGAAGAAAGGTGACTGTCAGAGGTGTGATATTAACTTGACAGGCACTCGAGGTACCGCTTAGAGGTGTAATGTTAACTTAAACAGTAGTTTGTCAGAGGTGTGATATTAACTTGACAAGAATTTGCTTGCGATAGGAGCAATTTGAGGACCTGTCATTCTATTGATGAGAATTGACAAGTGGAATTTGAAGTGCCAGAGGTATAGTGTTAACTTGGCAAATTTGAGAGTTTGTTACTCTATGCAGAGTTAACAAGCCAGGTTTGTACTCGACAAAGAGTATTCATTACTAGAGGTATAGTGTTAACATAGTAATGATTGCATTTTTGTGGTCTTACCATTCTATGGATGAGAATTGGTAAGGGATTTTGGAGGGAAGAGTGGAATCAAGTCCACTTAGGATTTTTAGCAAACCCTCAGCTATCAACGGATTTGACATGCCTTTACCAACTACCGTTTGAGTTGGGCTAGCCATGCTATTCCCCAGCATGATAAGTTGTCGAGGACTTATGTTGGGCTTAAAGGCCAACATTTTCCTCTATCCTTAGCCGTCGGAGGCGTCGGATCAAATGGGAACGTGTCCTTAGGATTTTTAGCAAATCCTCAGCTGTCAACGGGTTTGACATGCCTTTACCAACTACCGTTTGAGTCGGGCTAGCCATGCTATTCCCCTCAGCATGATAAGTTGTCGAGGACTTATGTTGGGCTTAAAGGCCAACATTTTCCTCTATCCTTAGCCGTCGGAGGCGTCGGATCAAATGGGAACGTGTCCCTTAGGATTTTTAGCAAATCCTCAGCTGTCAACGGGTTTGACATACCTTTACCAACTACCGTTTGAGTCGGGCTAGCCATGCTATTCCCCTCAGCATGATGAGTTGTCGAGGACTTATGTTGGGCTTAAAGGCCAACATTTTCCTCTATCCTTAGCCGTCGAGGGCGTCAGATGTTTGATCAGAGGTGTACTTTTAACTTGATCGGTGGAAGAATGCCATCTAGGGATAGTATTTCTTCAGGAATTTGCCATTGATTGGCATCATGAGCGTATCGCCATTTGAGGTTATGAGGCGATACGATCCATTTGAGTAGACTGACTCTACTACAAACGGTCCTTCCCATTTGGGTTGGAATTTTCCTTTCGTCTTGTGCGTCATGACCATGGGTCTTCGGACGGCTAAGACGAGGTCGCCCTTCTTGAAAGTTCGCGATTTGACTTTCTTGTTGAAGGCTCTGGTGATACGAGCTTGGTAAAGCTCGATTTGTTGTTGGGCCTGCAGACGCTTGTCGTCCAAGGCTTCCAATTCTTGGAGTCGCTGTCGATGCTTCTCCTCTGTTGTCATTTCCGCTGTCAAGGCGACGCGAAGAGATGGAATTTGGATTTCCAGTGGAAGGACGGCTTCGCATCCGTACACCAAGGAAAATGGCGTGGCTTTAGTTGGGGTTCGCACAGTCGTGCGATAGGCCCATAAGCATTCGCCCAACTTATCGTCCCAGTCTCGTTGACTTTTCGAGACGAATTTCTTGAGAAGCTTGCCAATAGTCTTATTGAAAGCTTCTGCGAGGCCGTTAGCGGGCGGATAGTATGCCGTTGATGACACACTCTGGATTCTGAACTTGGCGCAGAATCTCTGAAAAGCCTGGCTGATGAACTGGGGTCCATTGTCATGGACAATCCGCCGAGGCACACCGAACCGGTAAATAACGTGATGTTTCACGAACTTGATCACGTTAGAAGATTTCACCTCTTCAGAGGGATAGCTTCGGCCCACTTTGAGAAGTAATCGGTTATCGCTAGAATGAACCGATGTCCCTTTGATGATGGTGGGCTGATAGGACCAATTACGTCCATCCCCCACATTTCAAACGGCCAAGTAGAGGTCGTTGAGTGGAGGTATCCTGGTGCTTGATGGATGAAATCGCCATGTATTTGACAGGCGTGACATCTTTTGGCATAGGCAACAGCATCGGCAACCATCTTGGGCCAGTAGTAACCCAATCTTTGGAGTCGGTTTGCCAGCTTCGGGCCAGGTTGATGAGCTCCACAAGTACCATCGTGGGCTTCTTTCAATACTCCTTGGGCTTCTTTGATGAGAGGCATCGGAGCAGGATCCCGTCATGCGATCGACGATACAATGTTCGCGAAATCGCATTATAGTAGAATTTGGGGGCTTTCCTCCGGATGGCAGCCGCCTCCTTGGTGTCTTCGGGCAGGATGCCGTATAAGACAAAATCAATGTAGGGGAATCGCCAGTCTTTAAGCTCTGGATCGGTCGACACTTCAAGTGTTTCCTTACCGCGACGATCTCCCGTTGACCCTGGACAGTCCGAGGGGACTTTTTGGGCAGTATAGGTCGTGGCTATAGACGAATACCTTCTCCATTGCTCCAGCTGGAAGAGCTAAGGAGGCAGCAAGGGATGCAAGTGCATCTGCATGCGCATTTTGCTTGCGCGGTATACATGGTCGATGTAGAAGTTTGAAAACCTCTCGGCCATGTGGATTGTCGCGTTGTAGTAGGGTACTAGATCTTCATGCCTGACCTCATACTCTCCGCGAACTTGGCTGACGATGAGTTTGGAGTCACCGTACGCCTCGAGATTTTTAACGCCAATCTCATCGGCGAATTGCATCCCAATCAAAAGAGCGTTGTATTCCGCCACATTGTTGGAACAGGGCTCGGTTAACGAGATAGCTCGGGGAATCACGTAATTTTGTGGGGAGACGAGTACTACTCCTACCCCCGCAACTGTATGTCCCTTAGAGCTTGTTCTTGATGCACCATCGAAGAAAAGTTGCCATACTTGTCCTTCGAACAATGTCTGGGTCAGGCAGGCTTCGGCGACCTCGTCTGGGAGATCCTCGTAGAGTTTAGCTGCCCTCGGATCTGGGTGTTCGGCTAAGAAGTCCGCCACCGCTTGTCCCTTAATAGCCTTTTGTGGCAGAAAATGCATCTCATATTGTGATAGCAATATGGCCCATTTTGCCAGCCGGCCATTTAGTGAAGAAGGCTTTGTCATAAGTAACCTCAGGGGGTTGACTTTGGATATGACATTTATGGTTTGGCCCACCAGATAGTGTCGCATTTTCTGAATGGCGAACACCAGTGCCAAACATTCCTTCTCGATCGGGTTGTACCGATGTTCGGCTCCGATCATCGTTCTACTTAGGTAGTAGATTGCTTGTTCTCGCCCTTGGTCATCATTCTGAGCTAGTAGAGCTCCCAAAGAATGATCCATTGATCGGACGTACACCAGGAAAGGCTTTCCGGATACCGGAGCTGCAAGGACTGGTGGTTGGGTGAGGTAGCGCTTGATCTCCTCAAATGCTTGCTGGCAAGCGTCGTCCCAAATGAACGAAACGCCCTTCTTCATCAGCTTAGCGAAGGGTTGGCATCTCCCGGAGAGATTTGAAATGAATCTGCATGTATGCCAATCGTCCTTGTAATCCTCTGAGCTCCTTGAGGCTTCTGGGGGGTTGCATCTCTTGGATAGCACGGACTTTCTCCGGATCCAAATGGATTCCTGTGGAAGTCACAACAAACCCTAGGAATTTGCCACTGGCTACCCCCAGGAAGGACTTGGTGGGGTTCATCTTCAATTGATGAGCCCGCATGATGTCGAAGACCCCCTCAGGTCTGCTATGTGATCACCTTTAGTGCGGCTTTTCACCGCGATGTCGTCGACATAACATTCCACCGTTTTGCGTATCTGCCGATGGAAAATGGCATTCATGGCCCTTTGGTAGGTTGCCCCGCATTTTTCAGACCGAAGGGCATGACGGTGTAGCAATATACCCCTAGAGGTGTCCTGAAGGAGGTGTGCTTTTCGTCATCGGGATACATCTTGATTTGATTATATCCTGAGAACCCGTCCATAAAGGACATTCGCTCGAATCCACAAGTATTGTCAATCATGACATCTGTGATTGGCAATGGGAATTCGTCTTTGGGGCAGGCCTCGTTTAGATCACGGAAGTCGATGCAGATCCGGATCTTCCCGTTCTTCTTGGCGACGGGGACGACGTTGGCTACCCAGTCGGGATATTGTTCTCCCTGATGAAGCCGGAATCAATGAGCTTTTTGACTTCTGATTGATTGCCTCCATTATCTCTGGACGGAACCGTCGCTGCTGTTGTTTAACAGGCTTCATGTCCGGATTGATGTTGAGGCGATGCATAGCCACTTGAGGATCAAGTCCAGGCATGTCCTCATAATTCCAGGCGAAGACATCTATATACTCTTGTACAAGAGATATTAAATCCTTCTTCTCTGGAGGCGACAGGCCGTCACTTATGAAGATGGGTTTAGGATTGGCTTCATCTCCTAGGTTGACTTGAACAACCTTGTCTTCTGTGGGTGGTTCACGCTGTTCAAAGCGGATATCCCAAAGAGCATTCAAATGTTTGATCCAAGGATCTGTATCAGATTGGATCATTTCTTCATCTTCATCCTCCAGATGGCTTGTCGAAACCATGTTTACTGAAAGCCCTTTGAAGATGTTGCCGACACTGACATCTGATTCCCACGACGACGTGTCTGATGAGCAGTCATGACTTGACAGTCTCTCCGAATCAGAGGCTGATGGCACTGGGGTTGATATATAGCCCAACCCCCGGCGCGTCTGATGATAGTAATCAGGGGTTTTCCCTTTCGGTACAAAGGATCGAAGCAGTGTTCTTCTTCCTTTTCCGAAGTTCAACCCTGGCCTGTTGGTTAGATCATACCCCATGCGCTTCATCATCTTGAGCGTTCTCGGTTCATAATGATCGAACTGAGGGGATTCATCCTCACCTTCCGATTCTTCGTGGGGCATTGGTTCAGACGCGATTCGCCCAAAAAGTATTGGTCTTTGGCCTTTTCGTCTGGCTGGAACCATGAATACAGACTCTTGCGCGTCACCATTATCTTGGTATGTCCCGAAGGATGATTTCACCGGTACATGCAAAGATGTCAAAGCATCTATTGCCGACCAGAGGTCATCGTCCACGTCGGTACTAGTATCCGACGGTATTGAATCAGACTCACACGCAGGGAAATACGCGAAATCTAAATCTTCATTAATATACCAACCGCCTGCATCGTCGGTGGTATCAACATCGAGCTTATTAGTGCTCTTTACAAGTGGTTCCAACTCCCACAGGCACTCTTCTTTCTCTGGCTCAATGTCAGCTTCATTACCAGAGTCTGGCTCCTCTGGTTGTGGGGTTTCATTAGTCTCCTCCGGATCCTGATATAAGAGGGAATCCGTGAAATAATTTTCAACCCCTTTAAACGGATGCCTTTCGGCAATCAACGTTCGGACCTGTCCACTCTCGTCAATGTATTTCATGACTTGGTGGAGAGTAGAGGGAACGATGGAATTGCGGTGAATCCATGGTCGTCCCAGCAACAGGTTGTAGGAAGTGTCCACGTCAATGACGTAACACGTCACTTCCGACTTGAGGCTCCCGATCTGGCATTTGAGCTTGATCTTCCCCATCGGGCGGGAGCTGTTGGCATTGAACCCGTAAATAGTCGTCTGGGTAGGGCTCAGACGATGGGTAGGAATGCCTAGAAATTGCATAACCCGGCGAGGTATGATGCTTAGCGCAGACCCTGGGTCTACCTGGATGCGGTTCACCTCGGATGACCCAATATACCCTGTGAAGTATAGGGGTCGGTCATGCTTCCCTTTAACCTGCATGTCGTCTGTTGTGAAGGTGATGCAGGAGCATTTGGGGAGGCGTGGAGGCAATCCTCTTCATCTTCCTCCCTTGGCACGCGGGTCATAAAGACCTCAGCATTTGCCAGAGCTTCTTGTAGAGCCTCTCTGGTTGACTTTGATAGCCTCAGGAGCTCATACAAGGTAATGCGTGCCGGGATGTTGGCTAGTTGAGCCAAGACATCGAAGCGGTAAGGTGTCGAGGATCCTTTGCTGCACCTTTTAGAAGAGCTCGAGAAAACCGAGTTTCTTTCTGTTTCTCCCCAGGCTGTTTAGAGGAGGGCTTTGCTGGCTCTGCAGCTGGTTGTGGAGAAACCGCTGCTGTCTCGCCATACTGTTTCAGATATGCCTGCCCCGAACGGGTTCCTGCCGTTGGTGGGTCGGGTTCCGCGGCCAGGACTATTGTCTCCTCTTCCGAGTCAGTCAGCGAGGGAACATCAGTATCCGCTTCTCGGGAGGAAGCGCATATCACATGGCAAGATGAAGCCTTCCCTTTGCCTTTGGACTTCCTGTTGGTCACAGTCGTCCATTGTTGCTCGTCGACGAGGTCAGGGTGGACCCACATGATTTCCTCTCGAGGTGTAGGGACGGGTACCAAGCCTTTCTCCCGCTGCTGATGAGGGTCTGTGTTGACCATCCTCAGTTCTCCTTTCGGGACAGAGATCACCCCTACGGGTGTCGGGGGTTGTGTCCCAAACTGGAGAATCGACGTCATGTTGGCCGTCATCTTCTTCTGCTCCGGTCGGAGTTTTAATACCTCCGCGTCAATCAGAGCTTGAAGGATGTCCTTAAAGACATAGCAGCTTTTGGTAGGATGTCCGAGCATCCTGTGGTATAAGCAGTAGGTGGGATTGTCGGTCTTGCCGACTTCCTCCGGGCGTCTAATTTCAGGGAGCTTCAGTCGATTGCTCTTGTTGAGTAGCTTGAAGAGCGAATCGACGTGTTCCTCCTTGAAGGAATACTGCTTGTTGGGGCGTGGCTGGCTTGAAGAGCCACTTGCCCTGCCTGTTTGAGGTTTGGTGGGAGATTTGGTCTCCGTCGCCAAATTATCCTTCCGCTTCGTCTGGAGGGATGTGTCTGTGCCGGTGCACGCCTTGTTGACCTCTCTGGCCTGGGCCTGCCTTCTTCCGCTCTGACGCGGGCAACAATCTCCTCAGCCTGTTCACCTTGCTGGACTAATTGTTTCCAGGTGCGGCTTTCAGCAACTCCTATTTGAGCAAGGAGTGAGGTTTGGAGATTATGGCGACATGTTTCCACCAGGGTGGCCTGGGTCATGCCGCTTGGACATCGGAGCGCCATGTTCCGAAATCTTTCTACGAAAGACTTGACGGACTCTCCCTTTCGCTGTTTTGTAGCTAAAAGGGTAGGCATTGTGACCTCCGAATCATCTTCGAAGAAGCGTGTTAGAAACAGCTTCTCCAAGTCGCCCCAGTTCTTGATGGAACCTTCCGGGAGCTTCATAAACCATTCAAAGGCCAACCCTTTAGGGTGCCAATGAATAGGCGTGCCAGGATGGCATCGTTATCTACCACATTCCCGGTCTGGGATTTGAAGTAGTAGATGTGCTGGTTGGGTGACCCCTTCCCGTCAAATGCTTGGAGGTTGGAGCCTTGAACTTAGGAGGGTACGGGACTAAGTCCCACTCGGCCGGATAGGGCCGGACTACTCCAGCTTCTTGGAGGCCTTTACGGTTGGTAAGGGCCTCGAGGCGCTGCTCCAGTTGACTCATTCTTTTAGCATGAGCCTTCCCGGGGTCTGGTCGCTTCTTGCCTGCGACGAGGGCTTGGACACATCCGAGGTAGATCGTCGTGTCTCGTCAGAAGATTCGGAGGGTGGGCTTCCTCCTTTTCTCCCTTTGCCCTTCGGTCGTCTAGGAGGAGATCTCGCTCTTTCTTCAAGCAATTTCTCGAGCATATGCTTGAGGGAGTCAATGGATCTCTGTTGAGAGGCGATTATATCCATCTGGTGCTTCTGCGTCTGTTCTAAACGCCTGGCCGTCTCCTCAGGAGTGTCTGCCATGTAGGCGGAAGCCTCCTTCTCGACGGAAGAGTTTGAAGCTTGCGACCCCACTACAGCAGAGTGAGAATCACCCGTTCTAATGCCGCGGGCTAAGGCATTATAGTCAATTGGGGGAATGGCCCCGTCCGGGTGCGAGTGTGTTGATACACTCCTTCCGGTACAGAGTCAGACTCGGAGTCATCTGGGCTGACTGCAATTTGTTTCCCTTACTCCTGCTTGTCATATTTGCAGTGAGCTCCGGGTACTCGATGTCAGAGAAGGTTCTCCTCCTGTGGGAGCGTCTTCTTTTGGCTGACGGGGGAATCAGGGTCAGCTGTCTAACTAAAGACGCTGGTGCACGCCTGACTCGCAATGGCATCCAGTAAGCATCTGGATGAGCTGTTGACAGCAGCATGGAGGAGTGGCCTGATTGGCACTCCTTTTCCTTGTCAAATAATCCCTCAAATCTGTGGGAGGGGGATTAAAGAGGCTGGTCTCGCAACGTGGAAGACGGGAGGAAGTCATGCGCTGTGCTGTCTGGACACAGGTTTCAGAAACGCAGCTGTCGCGTCGCGGCTGCGTCACGCGCGTCTGGCGTTTCTGTTGATATGAGACGTGACTTTCGCGTTGCTGTCTGCTGCGTTGGAGCAGAGAGACTTGGGAGAGAGTGGGCTGCTGGGCCCCACGCCTATGGGCGCGTGCTTCCTGCGTTTGACGAGACGCAGAAGCTTCGCTTTGGCGTTTGGCAAGTTGGTCTCCAGAAGGCTCAACTTGGGGAGTCTCGCGTTTGGGTCGCCAAACGCGGACCTCTCGCACTGGCCGAGGTGCGGGCAAGGCATCGGATCGTACGCTGCGTTCAACCCCAGTCAGAAAACCAACGGTTCCGACCGAGTGTTGACGCGCGCGTCTTCTCTGTCGACGCTCGGCATTCCGATTGCGTCGTGGAGGAAGAGAGAAGCCAACAACTTCCTGGTTTGTAGAACCAGGGGTGTTTGCCATGCGGGTCTCCTGAGAGACGCTGACGCGGGCGTTCTGTGCGACACGGTCGATCGCACTAGTAGATGTGCCAGGGACCACGCGGGCCTTCAGAGAGGCGTTGGCGCGTGTGCTCTGCGCGACGCGGTTGATCGCAGTAGAGGTGTCTGAGGTTACGCGGGCCTTCGGGAGGCGTTGGCGCGTGAACCAAACTTGGCACGGTGGGCAACAAGATCACCCGACAGAGCCTCAGATTGGGCTTCAGGGGGCTGTCCACTTGAGACCCTGCGGCAGACGCGGGTCTTTGGGCTCTTGGAGCCAGAAGAGAGGAACTCTTCATACTTCGCCTGGTCGAACTCGACGACGAGGGATTCGACCATTTTCCCCTTACGGAGAACGTCATCTTGCACCACGGTGCGCTCGTCAGTAACGAAGGTAGTCCCCAGCGGAGTCGCCATCTCTTGTAGGGGCCGGAAACTTGGTGGTCGGAGAAAGTGGTTTTAGCTGTAAAAGATTTCCTTGATTCAAGCGAAACGATTACAACCAAAAGAACTACTCTTCCCTCTTTTCCAGTTACAAGGGAGGGAGGATGTCTGAATCTTCCCTTTGTTTAATGCTGGGTTCTTCATGTGGCGATGGAGAGTGAATCTTGTTCTCCGTTGACCAGATGACCGTCCTGGACCGTCGGGGGTCTTCTCTTCGGTCGGTAGAAAGAGTAACTCAGCTCCGTCTACCAAAACTCTCAAAGAGGAGGTAGGCGAAGAGCGGCTAGTACTCAGTAAGCTCGCTTGAAGAGTCTCCTCCCTCTGTCTGTTGTTGAAGTTGTGCTTCCCTCTTGATGATCGATCTTGATGATGCCTTGACCTTCTTAATTCTCGACCTTTCCAAAGCCTCGATCCTTGCCAAAACTTCGATCTCTCAAAAAGCCTCTCTGTGTCTATCTCCCCCCTCTTCATAGCAACCAAGGCTATTTATAGGGGTCTCAGGGGGTGAAGGTGCCTCCTGAAAACGCTCCCGAATGAGGGGCCACTACCCGCTACATGCGCGGTGACTGGCCCCGCAATCAGGGCAGTTGCAACTGAGACGCGGGCGTTGGGCCAAACGCGCCTTGAAGTTTGAGACGCGGGCGTTGGGCCAAACGCGCCTTGAAGTTTGAGACGCGGGCGTCGAGCCAAACGCGCCTTGAAGTTTGAGACGCGGGCTTCGGGCCTTCACGTCTGGATGCTGAGGCGCGGGCGTCGGGCCGACGCGCCTTGATGCTGAGACGCGGGCTTCGGGCGACGCGTCTGAACGTTGAGACGCGGGTGTAGAGCCAACGCGTCTTAATGCTGAGACGCGAGCATCGATTCCTCGCGTCTAGAGCTTGAGACTCTGCTTCCTTAATGGCTGGTCTGTTGGTCATTTTTAGACAGCCTACA
>JAVJIF010000464.1:0-169011 GCA_038442645.1 Agave tequilana
AAAGACTTACTTACAACGGTGTCACATTTAGTACAAGCTTGCTCACATTCCTTCATGAAGCTCTGCTCTCCTATCAGTAACATAAATAAAATTAAAATTACTAAAAGAAAAGCAGAACCTAGGTAAAACCTATACAAGAATCTATTCTACTCTCTGCTTCATTATCACTCTCTGCCTCTGATATGTGGGATATCCATAGACTAGAAATGGATAAGAAATGTGTCAAAAGATGGGGAACTGGCTATTTCTGAATTTGAATCCTCCCCTTATCTCTAAACTTGATTTGATGTGGTATTTAATTCTGATCTGAAACTTATTGGCGCGTTAATTGATGAATATAACTATCAAATGATAGAATTAGACATAGTGATCACATAAGAGTTGTAGTTATTTACTTTTTCTTTCTATATCATCTTGAATCAGCAGATTTAAGTTTTGGTGTGAAAGTTATGATTTAAATACTAAAATGTCCAGTCTGAATCTGATTCAAAATTGCTTCATCTCATCCATTGATCTTCTCTCTATCCATTTATCCTTTTAGATTTTAAATTTGGACTCTGTATTGATGTTATCCTCGATTGATCTTTAGCTAACCAAAAAAGATTTATAAAAATCTAAATTTTACCAGTTCTCATTTGGTGTTATCTTTCTGATTTGCTCTGATCTTCAGTTGAACATTTGCCCGATCCTTGATTTGTTCTGGATGTGGTGATATTCTCATAGATATTTAAGTTCATCAAATTGATTTACTAAAATAAAATTTTTAACTGACGAGATTTGGGATCATCCTTACTAACCAAATAGATCTAGTTAAATCTGATTTTAACTGGTGTTTATTTTGTTTAATCCTCTTTCTCTCCATAATTATCTTCTATAAAATAGACATTTAAGACAAAGAAATTAGCAGATTTATTACACGATGAATGTAGGAGTGCAATGAAAAGAATGCAAAATATATATATGATAACTACCAATTAAAGAATAAAGAACTAGTTTAAATTAATTTTGAAAACTAGTATAAAATCCTTCAGTAAGGAACAAAACATATGCATATCCCATGAAAAGATATAAATACACAATAATTGACACTCAAAGATCAATAAAGCAATAATGCTCATAAATCAATCATGATTAAACAAAAGATGTAGAGTATGCAAAAGTCATGTAATCAACATATGCATGGAGATAAAGCAATGAAGCTCAATCGAAAAAAATGAATTTTTTTCATAAACATGAAAATATAAATCATGAGAAATCTCATTTACATCAAAACTTATCAAGAAACATATAGGATGTAAATATAGACTTCAAGGAATATGTATGTAAATCAAACTAAAGTATACATATTTATCCCAATATGAAGTGAGTCCACAAGAAATATGACATATATGTAAGTGACTCAAGGATATAATATGTATATCAAGTAGTTTTGACAAAATTTACATATACTGAAGCTAACACATTCTCATTTAAAAACAAAACATGTCAAGAGTATTATAAAAACAAGTATAGGAGTACAAGTATAAATGCAAGAATCATCAAACTAAGTTATAAATAAGTACATGTAATGAGTACACATGAGCAATAAAGCACGCACATATAAGATCAAGTGTAGCTCACAATTGTAATAGTATAACATAAGTTTTAATGAAATTACATCTAAACATGTAATTAAAACATGATACACAAAAATAACAAAACATGAAAGATGAAACAATATGATCATTAGTATAAATGTAAATATTATTAACACCTTGATATACACAATAGCCAAATAATAATTGAAAATACAAAGATATAAATCCATATAAATATGGGTGTATCTCAAATACTATATATGTATATCACAAGTCTAATAAGCATGCATATAACATAAAAAGCATGGAAACCAGTGACATGCTAAAACTATTCAATTTAAAAGCATATATAAACAAAAACATGATATGCTTAAAACATAAAATAGAAGATATAATAGTTACCAAAACCAATTGAACTGATCTCCACTTCTCTAAATATAGTAGTGAAATTATACCTAGAGGAGGGTGAATAGGTGTAAGGCAAATCAAATCAAAATTCAATGCAAAATAAAATGAGATGATGCAAACAATCACTCAAAGTAAGATTAGAAGCCGTATACCCCGTGAAGAGTTCTGAACTTCTTCCTCGTGATTCCTCTAGATAAAAGTTTGAGGTGCTCAATACAATCTTGTTGTATGAATATAGATCGACAATAAATGAATGAAAATAAAGTAGATAAGAGAGATAAAAAATCAATCGCAAACAAAGAGATTTGTCTCGAGGTTCAAGCCACTGCTCTACGTCCCCGCCTTCACTACCATGAAGGATTTTCAATCCATTAGAACTTTCCACCAAAGGAATTACAACAACTATGAACACAACTCCCCAACACACTCCTCAAGTCCAGGGTAGCGTAGCAACAATACAATAAGCACTGGGTGATCAAAAGATCACAAACTCTCTCTTGAAAATACTTCTTTACAAAAACCCTAGAGAATAATGTATAAGATTGAATCTCAAGATTTTGTAAGTGAAATTTAAAAATAGAAGAGAGATTTTAAGAACAAAAAAAAACTTAAAGAAGATTTTTGAAAATAAAAGCACAAAACTGAAACTAGAAAACTTTTTCTCTTGAAACCCAAAACTTTGATTTTCAATGGAATTGTTGTTGTTGTTGTGATGAACTCAACTCTAATGACCCCTTTATATAGGTTTTAGAAAGAGAAACTTAGAATAATTTTACGAGGATTAAAAGGAATAAATTGACTCTTAAAATTCAACAAAACACGCTTTAAAAACATGTTAAAAATCAGACTCTAGAAAATTAGCCATTCTGCTAATTTGGTAGACCGTTGGTTAACTCTGAGCACAGTTTTTAGGCTGGAAATCTCTGAATTTAGAAATAGGTATATAGGAATAATTTGTAAATCTTTAAGTTTTCTTTTTAATACAACTAGAATCAACTCAATATAATTTCATATTAGAAAGTTATCAATAAAATACTGACAGGTGTCAAATTAGAAACTGTAAACTGTTTTCAGAACAAGAACAGACTTCAACCAACCAATATTTAACATCTTTAACATTTGAATCCGAAAATGATTAATGAATAAGAAATGTGGATCTAAAAGTTAGCTTTTGAATGCAGTTCATGTTATTTTAATATAAGAATAAAAAGTTATGATAAGAAATGTAAAAGGTGTCGAGTAGATTAGCAGAACTAAAAGTTAAAATCCAAAACCCGATATATGTGAACTTGAAATCCAAAACAGGTTAAACTGAAAACAAAATGTATTGAAATTGTGTGTGTTTGTGAACTTGAGCTTCAAACATATATACTAAGTTTTAACAAACTAAGCTAAACACAAACTGAAGTCTTCTTGTAGAACTCCTTCTCCAAGTTGACTCGATCCAAACACGATCCAATGAGCTAGACTCCAACCGAGTGTTAGATGCGATCTTGATGCGCAAGCTCTTGAATCAACACGTGTAAGCTCCAAAAATACCTTTGTTGAAGCTACATACCTACTAAGATTAGATAACTCAAACTAAATAAGTATAAGATCATTAGTAACTATAACTATATGTGTTGATCATCATCAAAACTAGTGTGATGGGCCTTTGGGCCAACAATCTCCCCCTTTTGATGATGACAAAACTCATGGAGTTATATATTCATGGATTAAAGATAACCTTCATAGAAGCTCCCCCTTTACTCATGCATAGCAATAAACAAGAAGAATATTCAATAAGGTGCATTAGGTATAGGTGCATTAGGTATTTGCATAAACATAGATATAAACATGCATATATAAACTCAAAATTCTCTCCCCCTTTTTGTCAATTCATCAATAAAGGGGTAAAGTAAAAGCAATCAATTGTCATATCATAAAAAAATTGATAAGACGTAAAACCAAAATATTCGAATCTTTTCTTTAGGCAACAAAATAATTTTTGATACCAATTTGAAAATTTTGATAAACATAGTGATACAAAAAAAATATTGATACCAATTAAAAAAAATTTGATGAAAGTATTGATACCAATTAAAAGTATTGATACCAATTGAAAATACAACCAATACCAATTTTACATAAACCGATTTAAAAACAAGAATTTTCCCCCCTTTATGAAATACAAATGAAAACAATGCATAGGCTTGAATAAGATACCAATTAAAAAACTAATTGACATTATAGATTAAATCAAGCTTAGCAATAAACAAGTTTGTACTTTTAAGAAATGTAAAGACATGTGAAACAAGCACAATCAAATCATATATATGTATGAATAGATATACCAATTGAAATATGAGGCATACATATATAAAAAAACACATATAATTATACAAAAATTTGAAATATCAATTTTGATACCAATTGAAAAATAATGAAGATCAAGTGTGTAAATCATACCTACCAATCTTTTCATGCACAAGTTTAAAAGATATTCAATAAGGGTATACAAGGCATGGTCGCCCATCCAACTGTCCTTAGAAGGTAGGGGTTTTCAAAAATAGTTGAAAATATTTTAGCATAGATGAAAATCACTACCATTTGAAGAATACGAAACTAGTTTTAAAGATAGTTTTAAAAACTAATATGAAATCCTTTAAGACGTGAAACCAATCATATATCCCATGAAAACATGAAAGTCACACAATAATTAATACTCAAAGTCTATAAAGCACATATATGCTCATGAAACAAAAATCATAAGTAAAAACAACATAAAGTATAAAAGAGTCATGTGAAAAACATAATCATGAAAATAGGCATTGAAGCTCATATGAAATTTCTTTACAAACATGAAATACATAAAAGTTTTATTTTTTATCAAATCAAATCAAACTTCAAGACGTATGTATGTTTTGTATAAAGTAGAGTATACATACATATCCAAACATAAATGAGTCCACAAAAGTATATTGCATGAAGGCAAGTGGCTCAAGGATATACATGTATATCTATTAGTTTAGACAAAAGTAATGTATACATGAAGACAATACATTATCATAAAACATGTACAAAACCATAAACATAAATCTAAAGATGATCAATCATAATGAACATTGAAACCAAAACATGCTAAAATTCAATCAATAAGAGCATGTGAATAAAATAGGAGTTAGAGATTGTTACCAAAACCAATAGGATTATCTTTAGTCTCCAACCATGGTGGTCCTCTCACTAAATATCCTTGAAGGAGATGCATCCAATGTAGTGTCTATTAATCTTAAGGGAATCCACCATCGAGGCACCATTACTCTCACGTTAAGCGAGAGCCCACACCTGCATCAAATACAATAGGGGTGGATTTTGGTACCCATATCTTATTGGGTCCATGGGGTTAGTACCTTTCCTAACCCAAACACTATTATTTGCAAAATTTATACAATTTAGTCTATCATAGTAAAATCTTGCAAAATGACTTTTGCGGCCACAATGTGTACATTTATAAAACTTTCATACTTGAAAGCATGATGTGCATGATGAACATGTGATTTATGAGCATGGTGAACATGTGGTGTATGAACATGCTTGGTGTGTGTGAGCATGTGTAGTATGAATGTGTTTCTTTAAAGCATTTTTCTTTGAAAACATGTCTTCTAATTTAGCTTTGTTAAACTCACATTTCTTTAAAACATTTTCCAAATTGTTGATTTTAGTTTTTAAGATAGAAATTTCATTTTCATCAATCTTAAAAAACTTAGCTTTACATGAAACCTTGTATGCATCAAACTCCCTTTGTGTTGATAAAAGAGTGGAAGACAAATCATCTTTTTCTTTGTAAAGAATAATAATTTTGTTTTGAAGAACTTCATTTTTCTTTTTCATTGTTTGACAATTTTTCTTTAAAGAATCAAATTAACTGAAAGTTCTATAAAAGCATTTAATAAATCCTCTTGAGTTACTCTACTATTATCAAAAGATGGTTTTAGAATTTACCTTGGGTGTGTTTGCCATTAAACACACATTTGCAGTGTCCACCTCCTCTTCGAATTCACCTTCTGAATCCCAAGTGGTGGCTTTGTGAGCTTTCTTCATAAATTGTTCTTTTGCTTGATAGAAGAAGATATCTTATTTTCTGGGTATTCAGCCATGATATGTCTGGGTTTTTGACAGTTGAAGAAAATGATTCTTTTTTCCTCCTTTCCTTACCGTCATCTCCTATGGTTGTATTTTCCTTGTTGTATGCTCTTATTATATTTCTTACGAGGAGAGATAGCTCTCCATCTTCTTCTTCTTCTTCTTCATCGTCGGAGATGTGGGAGTAGACTTGAAGGCGATAATCTTCTTCTTTTGTGGCACCATTTCTTCTCTTGCCGCTTTCTCGATCTCATGGGTTTTAAGGTTGCCGATAAGACCAATGAGCTCCATATCATCTTTATCGTTCAATCCTTTAATGTGGTAGCTTTGACTTACCAAGACGGTGGAAGTACGCGAATGACCTTTCGAACCTTTTGATCATTATTAATTTCATCACCTAGAGAAGCAAGACCAATAGTAATTTTAGTAAATTTTGTAATCATGTCATCAATAGACTCATTTTCATGCATTTTAAAGTTTTCATATTGGGAACGCAAGATATCAATTTTAGCTCTCCCGACTTGTGATGTTCCCTCATGAGTGACCAATAAGAGTTCCCAAATCTCATATGCAGATTTGTAATGAATGACCCTTGTCATGTTATCCTCATTCAATGCTAAAAGTAAGCCGTTTGAGCCTTTGAATTAGCCTCATATTCCTTGGAGGCAAGATCGACCAAGTGCCTTCCTCGCCGGTGGGTGCATTATAGGGTTTGGTCACCACCTTTGCATCCCAGCATCCTAGGGATTGCAAAAATATGGTCATCCTAACTTTCCATATGGGAAAGTTAAGGCCATCAAACTTTGGAGGGGTCCTAATGCTGTCGGCCATCTTTACTAGTGAATGAATGAAGAAATTTATAGAATGATTAGCAAATTAGGATCTCTCTAAGGATGTTAAGTCAAAAACTAGAGAACTTGCTCTGATATCAATTGAAATTGCACCTAAAGGGGGGTGAATATGTAAGGCTAATCAAATTAAAATTCAATGCAAAAATAAAAATGAGATGATGCAAACGATCACTCAAAGTAAGGTTAGAAGTCGTATACCCCGTGAAGAGTTCTGAATTACTTCCTCGTGATTTCTCTAGATAAGAGTTTGAGGTGCTCAATACAATCTTTTTGTAAGAGTATAGATCGACAATAAATAAATGAAAATAAAGTAGATAAGAGAGGTAAGAAATCAATCACAAGAAAAGAGATTTGTTTCGAGGTTTGAGTCACCGCTCTACGTCCCCCTTTTACCACCGTGAAGGATTTACAATCCACTAGAATTTTTCACCAAAGGAATTACAACCATTATGGATGACACAACTCCCCAACACACTCCTCTAGTCCAGAGGTAGTCCAGAGGTAGCGTAGCAATAATACAATAAGTGCTGGGTAATTAAAAGACCACAAACTCTCTCTTGAAAATACTTCTTTACAAAAACCCTAAAGAATAATATATAAGATTGAATCTCAAGGTTTTGTAAGAGAAATTTAAAAATAGAAGAGTGATTTTAAGAACCAAAAAAACTTAAAGAATATTTTTGAAAATAAAAGCACAAAATTGAAACTAGAAAACCTTCTCTCTTGAAACCCTTAACTTTGATTTTCAATGGAATTGTTGTTGTTGTTGTGATGAACTCAACCCTAATAACCCCTTTATCTAGGTTTTAGAAAGAGAAAACTTAGAATAGTTTTATCAGGTTTAAAAGAATAAATTGACTCTTAAAATTCAACAAAACACGTTTTAAAAACATGTTAAAATCAGCCTCAAGAAAATTAGCCATTCTGCCAATTTCATAAACTGTTGGTTAACTTTGAGCATAGTTTTTAGGCTGGAAACATCCGAATTCAAAATAGGTATATAGGAATAATTTGTAAATCCTTAAGTCTTCTTTTTAATGCAACTAGAATCAACTCAATATCATTTCGGATTAGAAAGTTATCAATAAAACACTGACAGGTGTCAAATTAGAAACTGTAAACTGTTTTCTGAATAAGAACAGACTTCAACCAAATATTTGACATATTTAACATTTGAATCTGAAAATGATTATTGAATAAGAAATGTGGATCTGAAAGTTAGCTTTTAAGTGAGTTCATGTTATTTTAATATAAGAATAAAAAATTATATAAGAAATGTAAAAGAGTGTCGAGCAGATTAGTAGAACTAAAAGTTAAAATCCAAAACCCGATATATGTGTACTTGAAATCCAAAATCGGTTAAACCGAAAACAAATGTATTGAACTTGTGTGTGTATGAACTTGAGCTTCAAACATATATACTAATTTTTAATAAACTAAACTAAACACAAACTAAAGTCTTCTTGTAGAACTCCTTCTCCAAGTCGACTCGATCCAAACACGATCCAATGAGCTAGACTCCAACCGAGTGCTAGATGCGATCTTGATGATCAAGCACTTGAATCAACACGTGTAAGCTCGAAAAACACCTTTGTTGGAGCTACACAGTTACTAAGATCTTGATAGATAACTGAAACTAAATAAGCATAAGATTATTAGTAAACTATAACTACATGAGTTGATCATCATTGATTGAGCTTGAACCTGCACACAAAATACAGTATTTCAGAACTTTAAAATAAAGTGTGCAAGTGCTCAGTTCTACCGCAATAGCAAGTGGCTATGCGGGTCGTGATCCACAAGGAGGGACTAGCGATGGAAGCTTTTTAGTAAGTCTTCTTTTAAGATACAAAGTTTGGTTAAAGTTCTTCTTTAGTTCTTTAAAAGAAAAAGAGAACAATTAGGTTAAAGTTAAGTGAGGAAGAAAGTGGTAAAATGAGAAGGTGGAGAAAAATAAAAATGATTATTTATAAAGAAATTGAAATGGAAAGAAGTGGGTGTTGTTGGTGTTCTAAACTAAAGAATAAAAGAAAAGAAAAGAAACTAAAAATTACTTACTTCTTTTGGCAAATACTTACCTTGAATCTTTTGCAATGATGTTACCTTGAAGCGAGGCGATCAACGTATAGCCCATAAAAGTTGATTCCCGTTTCCTCCACATTATGTCATTAAGACGTTGCAAGTATGAAGTGATATAGAATGAAACTCAAAATCCATCGTCATGGGCTATCGGTGGCACTCGCAAAGGTAAGGCTCTTTCGATGCTTTTAGACTCACTTGGATAACAATTGTACCAAAAGAAGAAAAGTAGGGAAGAAGAAGAAGAACAAAAAACAAAGTACATACAAAAGAGAACTACAGATTTGATTTCATAACAATAAGAGAAAAGAAGGAAATCTTACACCGGTGTCACTCTCAGCACAAGCTTCGTTCTTGTTCTCCTATGAAACTCTAATCTCCTCTGATTTGCATAAATTAAAACTAAAAATTTACATGAAAAGAAAAACAAAAACTACACTACAAAAAATGAAAAACTGGACTAATTCCTATCTCTGCATGGTCGTTCCCATTTACAGTGAAAAACCTTCCTTTTATTGGCAAAAACCTAGAGGGGAGAGGTGTGAGAAGATAGGGGGAGCAAATGCTCCCCCAACTGATTTGATATGGCCGCAGAAACGCGGTTTTGGCCGCGTTTCCGCGGCATGGCTGTGGCCAGGTGGCCACAGCCGGGGGGTGGTGCCTCCTGGTTTTGTGTTCTGGCTTTATCTACAGCTGGATTTCCCTTTTCAGCTCCGAAATTGTATAAAATGCCTTTGATTTTTGATTTCAACCGATTGATTTGTAGGGATTTTTTCAACCGGTTTTCAACCTCTCTGATTTGCCAAGATCTGTCCTGATTCCCTGATTTCGAATTTATTTTGATTTAATTCAGAATTTGATGGGCTTTTTGGCTCATTTCTCTTCACTCTCCTTTAGGAACGGGCCGGCAAATAAATCAAACAATAATTAGGAAAAAACAGAGTTTATTTAATAATATATATGAGAATATGATAATAAATGTGCAATATTAGCGACCGATCAATCATCAAACTAGAATGATGGGCCTTTGGGCCAACAGTAGTGCTCTCACCAAACTCCTTAATAGCAGTGCATCCAATGTTGTGTCTATTTAATTCAAATGCATCCACCACCAAGGCACCAATACTTTCACGCCTTGTGAGAGCCCATACCTACATCAAAAGAAATAAGAAAAATTTTTGTTACCCAAAATTTTTTTGGTCCATGGAGGTTAGTATCTTTCCTAACCCAAACATTTTTACTTACAAATTTAAAGCATTTAACTTATTATAACAAATTTTTGCCAGATGGCCTGTATGACCAAAATGTGTACAAGTGTACATCTAGCATACATAAAATCATGTGTGTGAGTATAATGAGCATGTGTATGCCATAAAGGGTGTGCATGCAAATATGGAGCCTGTTTCTTGCGAAACATGGATTCCATCCTCTTGTGATTAATGGCTCATTGGCTCAAAGTGGATCCTAAACAATCAACACTCTTCTTCAAACATTGAATATTATTCTCAAAAATGAAAAAAGATGTAGAGAAATCATGAGAAACAATATTTTTATCACAAGAAGATGAAGCAATAGAAGCATAAAAAATATGAGAAGCAAAATCATTTTTCAAAGAAATATTTTCTAAAAAAATACATTTCAATTCTTTAGAAATCAAAACAATTTTATTTTTCAAAGAATCATTATCTTTTAAAACAAAATCAAGTCTAGAAGACAAAACATTATTTTTCTCTTAAACAACATGCAAATCATTTTTACTTTTCAAAATCTGATTTTCTTTTAAAATAAGAGCAAGTTGAGATTTCAAAGAATCTCTTTTACTTGAAACTCAACCTTCTCTTTTAAAACCAAATCGAGTTTTGAAAACAACTTATTTTCCTTCTTTAAATCAAAACTCTTACTTTTCAAAATCTTGTATTTTGAAAGTAATTTTTCACAAAACATAAAAAGCTCTTCATTCAAGGCATGTGCATCCGTAGTATTATCATCATTGGAAGAGGTAGCACAATCATGTAGATGAGTGTCTGAGGTTACCTCTAGTCAATCCCTTGGACCATGTAGCACGCTTTATTGGACTCATCTCCAATACGCTCTCTCTCCAAATTGTTTGAAGCTTGTTCCTTGAGAGAGGTCAATATGTTCCACATTACAAAAGCGAATCATAATGAGAAAAATAAATAAATATTCTTTGCTAAGTGTTTGCCTAAGTGCATGTAATGCTTGTGTATTAGCCTCTAAATACTTGTCATTACCAATATAAGATTTTTGGTAGTGGCAAGATATACATGCAATCCTAGGGCTTTAAAGTAAGCACTCATCTTAAACTTTCACATATCAATGTTAGAAACATCATATATGGATGGTGCAAGATAATGCATGAATGTAAACAAATAAGTGTGCAAAGTAAATAACTAGATTAGTAATAAAAAGATCACACTTCTAGGTGGCTAAACCGAATATCAGGGCGTAGGCTCTGATACCAATTGAAATGATACACCTAGAGAGGATGAATAGGTGTAGTGCTACTAGCAACAAATAATTGGGAATTAAAAACTAAATGCTAACATATTCAACGTGTAACCAAGAGTGAAGCTGAATTTCCCATGAAGGGCTTTAGAACTTCTCCTCATGATTCCTCTAAACTAAGAATTGAGGTGCTTCAATAGCTCTCTTAGTTAAACACAAGTATGAGCACACAAACAATATCCAGCATGTATAGATATGAATAATAATAACAATGCAAGATATAAGAGTAGAGAGTTGAGAAATATAGAGATCCAAACACAAATACAAGGATATATTTCAAGTTTCGAGCCACCGCCCTACATCCCCGCCTTCACACAGAAAGATTTCAACTATCCACTAAGGACCTTCCACAAAAAGACCTCCACCGATTATTAGAACTTACAATCAGGAATACACATCTAAAACTCTCTCTCACACCTCTACACAAGAGGGTAGGTACAAAGCCAAGCACAAATAAAGAAAAGATTACAACTTGGTGATCAATGATCACAAAAAATACTTGGTGATCTCAAAAGACCGCAAACAAATCTCTCACAATACAATATGCTAGAGATAGATTTTCCAATGAAGAGTTTGTTGGTCCCGAGATAATGTCAAATGCGGAACTATCTCTGTTGGCAATTATGGTTCTAAAAATACCCAAGTCAACACAAAACTAAAACAAGAAGGGTTAACGTTAAGCAAATAAATAAACTTGCAAAAAGGAAAGTAAATCTCAGAAAATAGTCAAACGCAAACAAGAGAGATTTATCCTGATTCGGTCCTTGTGACCTACATCAAGTCCCCAAGCCACCCGCTTTGAGATTTTCCTTTATCCTTGATTTTCTACACCCAAAATCACAACCATGCACACCACTTGACAAATCCCCTTTGCCAAATGTGTACACCTTCTCTTCCACTAAGAGAACACCTTCTCTTCCACCAAGAGAACAAACTTCACCTTGTACAACTGCCTCTACACCAAGAAGCCACCCGTGTACAATGCTTGCTTTGAGTATTACAACTTTCCTATAAGCCTTGGTATTGTGTATGAACGTGACAAGGTCTAGTATAGGAGAAACTTCAGAAACTTCACAATGGAAATGACTTTTGGTGAAGAACAGAAGTTGGAAAAACAGTTTTCAGATTTTGACAGAATTTTGGCTTTGGAAAACTGAAGATTTTTCTTAGTATTTGGCCTTTGGACTAACCACCCTTTATATAGCTGAAGACTAGGGTAAGTTAGGGTAGTTAATAGGTGCCTTTTGAATGTTCAAACGTTGGGAACATTGCACAAAAGACCAGCAGTCAGAAACTGTCCAACAGTCAGAAACTGCCTATAGTCGACTTGCCTATAGAGTTAGTCGACTAGACTAGGCAATTTTCAAAGATAAGTCGACTAGGTTTGACTATAAGTCGACTAGGTAAGATTAAGTTCGAGTGACAGTTTTCTGGTTAACTGAATCAAGTCGACTGCAACTTCCTATAAGTCGACTGGACCAGATATTAGTCGACTAGGGGCAAGGGATTAGTTGACTACAAATGCTATTAGTCGACTACATATTACTGTCAAGTCGACTAATGCACAAACAGAGAGTTGGGTCTGTTTTGGACACAAGACTTAGTCGACTAGGGTTTGGATCAAGTCGACTACACATGTTATTAGTCGACTATAAGGGACTGTAAGTCGACTAACAGGACTATGATATGTGTGTGTGTCAAGACTTTTTACATGCTATTTCATAATTACAAACCACATCATATCAACTCTCTTTGGGACATCTTGATCATGTAGAACTCTTAATTCTTCGTGTGTTAGAGCTCCAAATAAAATGCTACACAAAGTCTTCATCAAAACAAGTTCCAACATTATCCCCCTTTTTGATGATGACGCTTTGTGTGCACAAGTGCTCCCCCTGCAGAAAATATGTTATATTTTCCTCCCCCTACAGAAATTAGGTTATAACAAATATGAAAAGACTTTGTTCTCCCCCTGCAACAAATATATTAGTATATATATATATATATTATATATATATATATATATATATATATATATATGTGTGTGTCTTATCAATTTTTACATGGTACCTGCAAGATAAACGTTAAATGGTACCAAACATAAAAGAACATATTAACCTTTAGGAGACCAAACCCAATTAGAATTTGGTTTTCACCTGTTAGTATACACATAATTGCATGAATTACATATATCATGAATGTATGATGTAATATAGGCATTTTTATCATGAAAACTTAAATTCTTAGGAATCCATATAAACTTTGTCTTAATTCTTTTTGAAATATGATTAGACTTTCTTTTCACATATGGATTACTAACATATGAAGACTTTTCATTATATCCAATACCATAATGATTATCATGTGACAACTTCTGAAAAGATAATAAATCATTCAATTTTTCTTTTCCTTTATTGAACTTAGTCACATGCAAAAGATCTTCAAATTTATTTTTGAAAACTAAAATATCTTTATCTAAAATAGAAATCCTTTTATTCAAAGATACAGTTTCCTTTTTTAGAAAAATGTTCTCGTTTATAAACTTCTCATTTTCATTTTTCAAAGATGATATGACTTTTTCAAACTCATCTTGTTGAGAATTTATAGAAGAATATTGTAAAGCATAACATGAATTTTCCTTTAAAAGTTTTTCATTTTCTTTTGATAAAACTTTATTTTTCAATTTTTCATTTTTCAGATCAATAAACAATTCATGAAATGCATCAGAAAGTTCAGAAAATGATACCTCATCATCTTCTAGTGCCATGTAACATAGGTTGACACGTTCAGTGGTTTCTTCTTCATCCGAGGAAGATGAATCACTGTATTCTGATGATGCTTCGTAGTTTTTCTTCTTTCTGAACTTTTTGCTCTTGTATTTTTCTTTCTTCTTGAGCAAAGGGCAATCCATCTTCATATGACCTGGTTTATTACAATTAAAACATTTGAATTTACCTTTCTTTAGAAATCTCCTGAATTTCTTTGAAAGCATTGCCATCTCCTTTTCATCGTCATTGGAATCATCCGTGTCGGAAGATGCATGGAAGACAATTTCATTCTTCTTTGAGCGGTGTTGTCGTTCGTCCTTCTTTCTTTCTTCTAACTGCACTTCATATGCCATTAGATTACCGATTAGATTTTCTAATATCATAGTTGAGAGATCATTCGCCTCTTCAATAGTAGTTGTCTTCTTCTCCCATTTTGGTGTGAGTGCACGAAGGATCTTACGAACTCTTTCAACTTGGGTGTAGTCCTTTCCAAGAGATGCTAATGAATTAGTAATGTCGGTGAATCTTATAACCATTTCAGATATGGTTTCATTCTCCTCCATTTTGAATAATTCAAACCTGTGGACAAGAACAGATATTTTAGATTCCTTAACTTTATTTGTGCCTTCGTGTGTTACCTGAAGAGTATGCCATATTTGATGTGCAGAAGTGGCTGTTGACACACGGTTGAACTCTTCTTTGGTTAAGGCACAGAACAAGGCATTCATTGCTTTGGCGTCAAGGTTCGCGTTCTTCTTTTGATCTTCACTCCAAGCGTTGTAGTTGGTTGTTGGCTTGGTGTACGATGCTTCTACGATGTTCCAAAGGTCATAGTTCAGTGATTGCAAGTAGATCTTCATTCTACACTTCCAATAGTTATAGTTGGATCCGTCAAATAGCAGTGGACGTTGTATAGAATGTCCTTCTTTGAATTGTGATGATGAGAACTCCGTTGCCATCTTTGTTGTTGACTTGTACTCGCTCTGATACCAATTATTGGTCCCGAGATAATATCAAATGCGGAACTATCTCTGTTGGCAATTATGGATCTAAAAATACCCAAGTCAACACAAAACTAAAATAAGAAGGATTAACGTTAAGAAAATAAATAAACTTGCAAAAAGGAAAGTAAATCTCAGAAAATAGTCAAATGCAAATAAGAGAGATTTATCCTGGTTCGGTCCTTGTGACCTACATCCAGTCCCCAAGCCACCCGCTTTGTGATTTTCCTTTATCCTTGATTTTGTACACCCAAAATCACAACCATCCACACCACTTGACAAATCCCCTTTGCAAATGTGTACACCTTCTCTTCCACCAAGAGAACACCTTCTCTTCCACCAAGAGAACAAACTTCACCTTGTACAACTGCCTCTACACCAAGAAGCCACCCGTGTACAATGCTTGCTTTGAGTATTACAACTTTCCTATAAGCCTTGGTATTGTGTATGAACGTGGACAAGGTCTAGTATAGGAGAAACTTTAGAGAACTTCACAATGGAAATGACTTTTGGTGAAGAATAGAAGTTGAAAAAATAGTTTTCAGATTTTGACAGAATTTTGGCTTTGGAAAACTGAAGATTTTTCTTAGTATTTGGCCTTTGGACTAACCACCCTTTATATAGCTGAAGACTAGGGTAAGTTAGGATAGTTAATAGGTGCCTTTTGAATGTTCAAATGTTGGGAAACGTTGCACAAAAGACCAACAGTCAGAAACTGTCCAACAGTCAGAAACTGCCTATAGTCGACTTGCCTATAGAGTTAGTCGACTAGACTAGCCAATTTTCAAAGATAAGTCAACTAGGTTTGACTATAAGTCAACTAAGTAAGGTTAAGTTCGAGTGACAGTTTTCTAGTTAACTGAATCAAGTCGACTGCAACTTCCTATAAGTCGACTGGACCAGATATTAGTCGACAAGGGGCAAGGGATTAGTCGACTACAAATGCTATTAGTCGACTACATTTTACTGTCAAGTCGAATAATGCACAAACAGAGAGTTGGGTCTGTTTTGGACACAAGACTTAGTCGACTAGGGTTTGGATCAAGTCGACTACACATGTTATTAGTCGACTATAAGGGACTGTAAGTCGACTAACAGGACTATGATATGTGTGTGTGTGTGTGTGTGTCAAGGCATTTTTACATGCTATTTCATAATTACAAACCACATCATATCAACTCTCTTTGGGACATCTTGATCATGTAGAACTCTTAATTCTTCGTGTGTTAGAGCTCCAAATAAAATGCTTCACAAAGTCTTCATCAAAACAAGTTCCAACAGAGTTCAAGTATGTAAGTGAACAAAGATTTTTGAAAAGAAACACAAAGAGAAACAATTGGGAAAATTCTTTAAATGATATAAGAAATATAAGACAAGGAACTAGACTCTCAAAACTTGTTTTCTTTTGATTTTTCAAAATTTTGAAACAAAATAAAGATTTTGATTTGAAGCTCAAAAACTTGTTTTAAAAACTTATTGAAAACTCAGTTGAAGAACGGATATATTAGCACTTTAAAATTTTCTTAAAATTTGGTCCAAAAAACCCATTATGTAGGCTAGACAGAATATAGTCGTTGGGCTCAGAGCCCAGGCCAAATGGCCTGTCTGTCTGCTGCCCAGTTAATCGACCAACGATCATTTTTATGACCGTTGAGGTTGCCAATCGACAGCCCCAAAACTAGAGAGGAACCTTCTCTGCTTGGTCGATTGGTCGACTAACGCCAGAACCAAAGAGCAAGTCTCTCTGGGTCGGTCGACCGGCCTCCAACCAAAAGTATGGTTGTGCTAGTTGGTCGACCAGTTGGTCAATCGCTCGTCGGGCCTGTGCACTTGTCCACATCAGTCGACTGCCTGGTCGACCAAGCAAGCCTTCGGTCGACCACATGCAGCCTAAAACCAGGATTTTCAGGGATTAACACTAACTTAATAAATTTATATAAATCCCAATGAATCTCAATAAATTCTAAAAAAATATGTTCATATAAATCTATTGAGGTACAGATATGTGTGATAAAAAATTAACACATATTACAAACATGTGAACTATTTTTTAGGCATGAAAATTAAACCATAAAACAAATATGGTATTTTTCAAACACCAAACTTCTAAATAGAAATCAGATTTTTCCTCAAACTTGCATAAATACAAAAACAAGTTATTAAAACACATTTGAAGCATAATGTATATGGATAGAATTCAATATACATAGTAAATGAACATAGACTTTTTTTTGACAAAATATACCAAAATAAGTTTTGATAAAAATTAAACTTAGTCACATTAACTAAATTCATCAAAATAAGTTATTTAAACATATATGAAGTAACACTGTATATGGATGAAATCCAAAACATATATAAACCAATGTAAACTTCTTTGATGAAATCTATTTATAAAACCGATATATGTATACTTGATAATCAAAACACAAAACGTATACATGTTAAACTGAAACACAAAACTCATAAAATAAGTTTCTATAAACTATTGAAGCTCTAATATGGTAGATAGAATTCAACACATATATAAATCATAAAACTTATTCTATTGAGATGTAAATCATGTAAACATAAACCTTAAAACGAAAGGGTTAAACAAAAACCAAACTATTTATCATGAAAGCGATAAATAAACTTGTGTGTGTGAATTTGAGCAATTCAATATTATTCTATCCTTACACAAGATCTACACTAATAAACGAACCAAAACCAAAGTCTTCTTGTCGATCTTCTTCTCCAAGTCGACTTGATTCAAGACACGATCCAAATGAGCTTGACTTCATCTCGAGTACCTGATGCGATCTTTAAATGTGAGCTTTTAAATTGACACGTGATAGCTTTTCAAATCTTGACTTCGAGTCTTTTGTTGAAGCTAAAACATCAATTATGATCTTGATCAATATCTGAAACTTAATAAACATAAGATCATTAGTAACAAAACTTCATAAGTTAGTCCATCATCAAAACTAGGGTGAAGGCCTTCAGACTAACAATTCATACATTAAGGACAGTGAATGAGATAGGTGTGTGAGAGGGTTCACTAATATACTGACATAGATTTTTATAGGTTTTTTACTAACATATTTTTTCCTTTGCTTAAAACTTTTTGGATAAAAAAACAATATGTTTAACTATTTTTGTAAGTAACTGAGTTATATTTATGGAATAGAAAAATCATATTTAGGATTTCTTAATACTTAGTCAAAATAAAATTATTTGTTTTATTTTTAAGATTAGGAGGAAAAATTGAAAAATTAATTTAGTCTTGATTTTTACCTTGATGAAATATGCATTCTTCATACACTGACACACCTTTGATTCAAAATGAAGACTCTTGTGCCTTAGGAATATGTGTGTGTGTGTGTGTGTGAAAAAATAAACAAATCTAATTATTGATTAGCTAGGTGCTTTGGCCTAAGCAAGCCTTGGTATTTAAGTGAAAGATAATTAGGTAAGTTTGAGGAAAATATATATATATAATATTGTATTAGCACATCTAATAATCAATTAGTTAGGTATTAGGACATTCAGAAGCTTTGATATGTACACAAATTAAATTAGATGAGCTATACATATTTAAAAGAGTGCTTAAAGGACAACGAAGTAGTAATATTTCAAATCTTCGCTGTAAAATAAAAGGCATAAGAGTCAAAGTTGAAGAATTCGAGTCAAAATTCACGATCATAAAGGTGCATATGACTTAGGGTAAAATAATAAACTAGATGAGTAATTCACCCTTATCTAGATAGATAATAAATAATTACATAGGGACTAAGTATAGGAATGATTAATTAGATGATCCTTAGACTTATAAATTACTTGATTTCTACAAAAAATATTTCAAATATTTTCTCTTTTTCAAAAATGAATTTTTGAAAATACTAATATTTTGTTTTTCTTTCGTTTATGGATTTGTGGGTGTAATTCAACGAAAACCCTACGAAAAAAAACTCGTCCTCTAGGGTAACCTAGAGGTTTAATGGCTTGTTGCACATGTTAAGTGCAATCATGATTTCTATGAAAGTGAGTAACGTTAGATTAATTTTTATTTTTATTTTGCTCGAGGACGATCAAAAGATCGATGTGGGGTGTAATTGCATCTTAATATTGCATCATATTTGCACATTTATCCTTGATTAATCTTTATTTAGCTTTGCTATTTAACCCACTTTTTGATAATGATATGTAGTTACTTAAATGAGAAGATACAAAAAATACAGAATTTCAGAACTTTATAATAGAAGTGTGCAAGTACTTAATACTACCGCTATAGCAAGTGGCTATGCGGGTCGTGATCCACAAGGAGGGACTAGCATTGGAAGCATTTAGTAAGTTCTCTTTAGTTCACTTGAAATGGTTAAAGTTTTTCCCTTGTTCCTTAAAAGAAAAAAATAAGTTATTTTAATTGTGAAGAAACTGATAAATTGAGGAAGTGGAGAAAATAGGAAATGATTTTATACAAAAAAATTAAAAAGAGTGAATAAAAGAGTTGGAGATGGTGGTGATCTAAACTAAAGGATTAAAAGAAAACTAAAGAACTTACCTACCTCTTCCGGTTGATAATTTACCTGGAATCCTTATCAACGGTGTACCTTTGCTTGAAGGCAAACGAAGCATGACAGATGACATCTTTCTCATTCCCGATCTATACTGCAAAATGAAGGTACAAGTTATATTACCATAGTAAGGTTGTTCATCACCATAGGCCATCAACGACACTTACAATGGTAAGGCAATTTCGAAGCTATTGGAGTCGATTGGATTCACAAACATAGAAGAGAGAAGTAACAAAAATAAGAATAAAAAAAGAAACTTCAATTGAATTAAATAACAATGAAAGAAAGAAGAATACTTACACCAGTGTCACTCTCAGTACAAGTATCACTCTTGTTCTTCCATGAAACTCTTCTTTGATCTCAGTTTCATAAAAAAATTACATGAAAAAGAGAAAGAAAAACCTAAGTTAAATCTATACGGAAATTTATTCTATTCTCTACTTTATTGTCTTCTATACACTGAGAAATTTCAGTATTTATAGGCAAAAATAAAAAGGGGAGAGCGTGGGAAGATAAGGGAGCAAAATGCTCCCCATATCTTAACCAAATAGCCGCGAAAACGCGACTTTCCATGGCTTGGATGAAATGCCCACATCCAGGGAGCGACTGATTCTCATGGCCACATCCAGGAAGTGACTGATTCTCATTCGATTTCATCCCCTTTTGTCCCATTGGATTTCCTGTTTGATCTCTAATTTTGATCTGATCATCGATGATCCTCAAGCTAACCGATTTAGGTTCATATAAATCTGAGTTAACTGGTTTCATTTAATATGATCCTCTCCGTCATACATTGATCTTCAGCTGGAATCGCCTTTATTCTCCTGAATATTTATCTCCATCTTTAATTAAAATTTAAATTTAATTAAATTAGAATTAAAGTGGGCTTTTGGGCTCACTTCCTTTCCATCTCCATTCGTACTGGGCCTGCATTTTATTAAACAAAAATAAGACTAAATACATGATTTATTAGATAATAAACATGGGAATGTAACATTACATATGCTATATAGGCGACCAATCACACCCCCACACTTATCTTTTGCTTTCCCTCGAGCAAAACATCAAAACTAATCCTAAAAAATTATTAAACCACTTTTGCAGGTCACTCGATTGCACTAAGCATGTGCAACAAGCCATTAAACCTCTAGGTTACCTCTAGAGGAAGAGTTTTGTCTTGTGAGAGTTTTCAGTAGATTACACCCACAAAATTCAAAGAAAGAGAAAAGAATTAGTATTTTTGAAAAGTATTTTGAAAAGAGAGAAAATATTTGAAGTATTATTGTAAGAGTTTAAGTAATATATAAGTTATAAAAAAACCGAATTTTTCATTCCTAAACTTAGTCTCTATTTAAAAACTTGTTATCAATTAAAGTAACGAGTTAAACTATATTTTTCATCTAGTCTATTACTTTACTAAGTCATATGCACCTTCGTGACCATGAAATTTTGACTAAGGGTTCTTTCACTCTAACTCTTATGCCTTATTTTATTTAGTTATTTATTTATATTTTTGTGCTATTTTTCCTTAGTTCTATTAAGCCTTCTAATCTGCCCATGTAATGAGCCTTTAATCGGTGACTCCCAAACCTGTCGATCTTACGACAACGGATGAGAAAACACCCAAGGACTTAAGGACTCGAGCAAATAAGGCCATAAAACTAAGAATTTTATTATATGGACCACTTTTAGGCGTGAATTCCTATGCTTTATGAGGTACAAATATCCAGCTTAATCAGAGAATTTTTGATATAAATATATATATTATTTTTTTATATAATACATAAGAATCTTTATTTTTTAACCCTAAGTGTGTAAGTGTATAAAGCATGCATATTTTATCAAGGTAAAAAATCAAGACTAAATTATTTTTTCAACTTTTCTTTCTAACTAAAGAAATTAAACAAATAATCTTATTTTGACCAACTATAAAAAATCCTAATTATGATTTTCCTATCTCTTAAAATTGACTTAATTTCTTATAAAAAATATGTCAAAATATTGTTTTCTTTTTTCAAAAAGTATTTTAAGAAAGGAAAATGTTAAAAAAATTTATTTTAAATAAAAGAAAACCTATGTTATGTTAGAACCCTCCCCCACACCTATCTCATGCATTGTTCTCAATGTATGAATGAATGCATAGATGCATGAAAAGAAAAAGGAAAGGAAAAAATTACCTTAAGGTGGTGGTTTCGATGGTGGTCAGATTGGGTTAAGCGTTGCTACCTAATCAAGATAATGTGATGGTTCACGGAACCCACATTTATTGACTTCTTTTTTATGTACATAATTACAATCTCTAATATGAATAGGATCATGAAAGATCCTATCATGAAACTTATTCCCTTTACATTTTCAGTCTTAGAAAATTATCACTGAATTATTATGGTCAATACCTATATTGATTGCACACATTTATTGCATTATTCTTTATTACATATCCACATTTATCATGTAATAAATCTGTTAAATTCCTTGTCTTAAATGTTTATTTTGCAGAAGATAATAATGGGGAGAAAGAGGATAAAATTAAATGAATATCAGTTAAATTCAGATTTAACTAGATCTTTTTGGTTAGATGAGGATGATCCCAAAGCCAGTTCGTTAAATTCAGTTTTTGGTGAATCAAGTGGTTAAAGTTAAAGATCAACCAAGGATAACGTCAAATACAGAGTCCAAATCTAAAGAAATAAACAGATAGAGAGAAATCAACAGATGAGATGAAGCAATTTTGACTCAGATTCTGGATGGATACATTTCAGTATTTGAATCATAGCTTTCGCTACCAGAACTCAAATCTGATGATTCAAGATGATCCAGAAAGAGCAATAAAGGGTACAACTCTTAAGTTGATTATTATTTCTAATTCTGTCATTTGATAAGCAATATTTAGCAAATAATACTTCAATAAGCTATAGATCAGAACTGAGTATCCACATCAAATCAAGTTTGGAGATAAGAGGAGGATTCAAATTCAGAAATAGCTGGCTTCTCTTATCTTCGTACTCCTCTAACCTCGGCATTTCTCCTACAAAATACCTGTAATCTCAAAGGCAAAAGGAAAAGACGACCAAGTAAAGAGTAGAACTTAGGCTAATTTGTAGTTTGTAACTTAGGTTTTTATTTTCTTTCATGCAATTTTTATTTTATTTATGTAACTGAGAGGAGAGAAGACTTTCATGGAGGAATGAGAGTAAGCTTGTACTGAAGGTGACACCAGTGTAAGTGATCTTTTCTTCCATTGTTATTTTAATCGAATCGAGGTCTCCTTCTATTCTTATTTTTTTTTGCTTTCCTCTTTTGTGTTTGTGGATCCAAATGAAACTAATAGCCTCGAAGTTGCCTTCTCCTAGTAAGTATCGTTGATAGCTTATGGCGATGGACATCCATTTCTATGGTAGTATAGCTCGCCCCTTCATTTCATAGTATAAATCGGGAATGGGGAAGATCATATCCGCCATGCTTCGCTCGCCTTCAAAGAAAGGTACATCGTCGATATGGGTGAAAGGTAAACAAGCGCCAAAGAGGTAAGTATTTTTTTTTTTTTAGGTTTTAGGTTTTCTTTCTTTTCTTGTAACTTTTAGTGTAGACTACCAACACCATAATCTCCCAAATCTCTTTAACTCTTTCATTTTCTTTATACATATCACTTCTATTTTCTCCATCTCCTTATTCTACCACTTTCTTCCTAACTTGACTTTAACTATATTTTTCATTTTTCTTTTAAAAGAACTAAAGAAGAACTTTAACTATACTTTGTAGCCTAAATGTGAACTTACTAAAAAGCTTCCATCACTAGTCCCTCCTTGTGGATCACGACCCGCATAGCCACTTGCTATTGCGGTAGAATTGAGTAACTTGCACTTTTCATTTTTAGTTCTGAAATTCTATATTTATATTCAGGTTCTAACTCAATCAAATTTTGGCGCCGTTGCCGGGATGGGACGGTAAGTTATTCTCTTTTTAGATTTACATTTTTAGTTAACTTTCTTTTTTTTTTGTTCTTGGTGTATAGGTTTGACAACAAGGAATTTTTGCTGTAGTGGACATATAAGTGGCCTTGGACTCTGCTCAAGAAAGTAGAGCCAAGAAGCCCTCAGATTTGCTACATTCATGTGGCAATCTGAGTGAACTACTAACCTATATTTTTTTCAGGTTGGCTGTAGTGCAAAGTTTAATATCTGTAACTATTTTTTTCCTTATTTGTCTCACTGTACTTCCTTTCTAACCTCAACAGTAAAATGATGTTTGTTGGATGCTAAAAATGGTTTAGACTTTGCATTTAAGCACGTGTCTAATTCGTTTACATTTTACAGTACTGTTGAAGAGTGCTGGGGCAAAAGGTACGTTTGCGTGGCATATAGTTTAGGAAGCATTCTTGAGTGATTATTTGCTTGTTGAATGTTACTTTTCATTATCCTGCACACTTTGTACAATCAATCTTAAGGGCATGTCCTACAAACAAGATAAGGTGGGGAAGTCATTACCCTCCCTTAGCCCACAAATAATCTCCTCACTCACTAACTCAAGCCTAACTAAAAATGAGTAGACGTTGGCCCTAGGGACATCTCAGACTCAATTAGGAGATTATCCTAAGGGGGAATGTGCTAGAATTTGACTCCAGCCAAATCAGTGTCTAAGGAAAGGGATTGAGGGGCGAAACCCCGAAGGCTGGTGATTTGGCTTAATTAGGCCAATTGCTTTTGCGCGGATACCTCCCACCAATCTTGCCCTGACCTAGCTGATTAGCTTGTGGTCAAAGTCGGCATTATACCTCCCGTGGACAGTCTAACCAGTTAGGAGTCGTCTAGGTCAAAGCTCTACCCTAACTTAGTTTAGAACTTTTTTTTCTTTGTTTGCTTATTTGTTTGTGTTTTATTGTGTGATATGGCTTATAACAATAATTTTTTTATTTTTAATTGTAATCCATATTACACCTCTTTTTCGGATATTACCAATCCGGCATATCATAACTTTAACCAACCTAGTATGCTGGATTGGTCTTATCCGAATCAATATAACCCATGCCCCCAATCATATAACCATAGTTTCCAAAATAATTTCAACTCTTCACAGAGTCAATGGGGATTCACCTCCCCTAAGTCCAATTTTCAACCAACTTGTCCTCCTTATCCACCTTGTCCACAATATTTCCAAGATTCATACTCAGTTCCACTAGCCCAAAATAGAAAACTATCAATTTTGAAAATGAGTATGCGTGAGTCCAAACAACAATTACAAAAATCTGATGGACTCACAATTTCACCACCAATTTCAAACGACACTTCATCTTTTTAAGACCAATCGCAACAAAATGATGAACAATCAACTATGAAAAGATGCTTGAAGCCATGACTCAGGCTAAAAATGCTCGTAATCATGACATAGATATGATGGTCCAAACTCAACGTTCTCACCATTTGGCCAGTTCTGATGTTACTAACCATTCTGTTAGAGCCGAAGAGTCATGTTGTTTTGGGAAAGAAGGTTCCATTTCAGCACAATCATTCGAACTTGCCCAAACTCTAAATTTTAAAAGTGACATTGACAGTTTGGCAAGTTACCCCTTTCATGAAATTGAACGTGAGAATGAATATGATCATGAACCTCAACTGAGTGATTCAAGTCTACTTCCTGATTCAATTATGACTCCGGTGTCTTCACCTGATTTCAATCTTTTTCCCGAGTCATTATTGGATCCTATGCCAATTCATAATGAAATTGAATTGCCCATCTTTGATGATCATCATATTGAACTTGACCAATTTCATAATTTTAAAAGTTCCATTGACAAATTGGCAAGTTCTCATTTTTATGAAATTGAACTCAATGAGAAATGTGACCTAGATTCTCAATTTTGTGATCCAGCTCAGATTCCCGAATCAATATTAACTCCTGTTTTGTTACCTGACTTGAGTAATATTTTAGAGTCAGTTTTGATTCCCACACCTGTCACTCTTGAACTTGAATCACCAAGATTAAGTCACATTCTATTGTGGGAAAATGAATGTGGACTTGAGTTTCAACTTCTTGATTTAGACCCACTTCATGAACCAATCTCGACTCCTGAACCTTTACTTGACTTAAATCACTTTCCTAAGTCGGTATTAGTTCCCGTACTTCCTAAGTCCAAGTCAATCATTCTATCTTTTCACACTCCATTTTGGGACAAGGCGGTTGACAAAATTGACTCTGAAATTAATTATGGAATTTGGAAATTAGATGGGGTTAAATTTTTAATAAAAATCGTTCATATATACATCATTTTAGTGGGTTATATAAGATACATTTCTGATGGGTTCCTCCGAACTCTACGAAAAGTTGATTGGGCCGCATTTCATGGACCAATTAGACCACCACCAGAATCACCACCTTAAGGTAGTATTTTCCTTCCCTTTCTTCTTTTTCATGCATCCATGCATTAATTCATACATTGAGGACAATGCATGAGATAGATGTGGGGGAGGGTACTAACATAACTTAGGTTTTTCTTTTTATTAAAAAAATAAATTTTTTTTAACATTTTCTTTACTTTTAAAAAACTTTTTGAAAATAGAAAAATATTTTGACATATTTTTGTAAGAAATTAAGTCAATTTTATGGAATAGGAAAATCAAAATTAGGATTTCTTATACTTGGTCAAAATAAGATTATTTGTTTTATTTTTAGGGGTAGGAAGATAATTTGTCAAAGTAATTTAGTCTTGATCTTTACCTTCATGAAATATGCATATTTCATACACTTACACACTTAGGGTTCAAAAATAAAGTTTCTTATGCCTTAAAAAAATAAAAAAAGAAAAAATATAAAAGATAAACAAATCTAATTATTGATTAGCTAGGTGCTTTGGCCTAAGCAATCCTTACTATTTATGTGAAAGATGATTAGATAAGTTTGAGAAAAATATATATATAAAAATCCTCGGATTAAGCTGGGTATTTGTGCCTAATAAAGCATAAGTATTCACGCCTAAAAGCGGTTCATATAATAAAATTCTTAGTTTTGTGGCCTAATTTGCTTGAGTCCTTAAGTCCTTGGGGTATTTTCTCACCCGGTGTCGTAAGACCGTTTGGTTTGAGAGTCATCGATTAAAGGCTCGTTACATTGGCAGATTAGAAAGCCTAATAGAACTAAGGAATAATACCACCATATATATATATATATATAAATTAATAAGGTATAAGAGTTAGAGTTAAAGAACCCTTAGTCAAAATTTTCACGGTCACAAGGTGCATATGACTTAGGGTAAAGTAATAAACTAGATGAGAAGTACAATTTGACTCCTTACTTTGATTGATAACAAATTTTAAAAAGAGACTAAGTTTAGGAATGAAAAATTCGATTGTCCTATAAACTTATAGATTACTTAAATCTTACAATAATATTTCAAATATTTTTCTCTTTCAAAATGCTTTTCAAAAATACTAACTCTTTGTTTCTCTTTCTTTATAGATTTTGTGGGTGCTATCCACTGAAAACCCTCACGAGACAAAACTCGTCCTCTAGGGGTAACCTAGAGGTTTAACGGCTTGTTGCACAAGCTCAATGCAATCATGTAACCTGCAAAAGTGGTCTAATAATCTTTAGTTTATTTTTGTTGTTTTGCTCGAGGACGAGCAAAAGATAGGTGTGGAGGTGTGATTGCGCACATTTTTTGCATTATTCTTTATTACATATCCACATTTATCATATAATAAATCTGTTAAATTCCTTGTCTTAAATGTTTATTTTGCAGAAGATAATCATGGGGAGAAAGAGGATAAAATTAAATGAATATCAGTTATATTCAGATTTAACTAGATCTATTTGGTTAGAGGAGGATGATCCCAAAGCCAGTTGGTTAAATTCAGTTTTGGTGAATCAAGTGGTTAAAGCTAAAGATCAACCAAGGATAACGTCAAATACAGAGTCCAAATCTAAAGGAATAAATGGATAGAGAGAAGATCAACAGATGAGATAAAGCAATTTTGACTCAGATTCTGGCTGGATACATTTCGGTATTTGAATCATAACTTTCGCTACCAGAACTCAAATCTGATGATTTAAGATGATCCAAAAAGAGCACTAAAGGGTTACAACTCTTAAGTTGATTATTATTTCTAATTCTATCATTTGATAAGCTATATTTAGCAAATAATATGCCAATAAGCTGTAGATCAGAACTGAATATCCACATCATATCGTGTTTGGAGATAAGAGGAGGATTCAAATTCAGAAATAGCCGGCTTCCCTTATCTTCATACTCCTCTAACCTCTGCATTTCTCCTATAAATACCTACAATCTCAAAGGCAAAAGGAAAAGACGACCAAGCAGAGAGTAGAACTTAGGCTAATTTGTAGTTTGTAACTTAGGTTTTTATTTTCTTTCATATAATTTTTATTTTATTTATGTAACTGAGAGGAGAGGAGACTTTCATGGAGGAATGAGAGCAAGCTTGTACTGAAGGTGACACCAGTGTAAGTGATCTTTTCTTCCATTGTTATTTAAATTGAATCGAGGTTTCCTTCTATTCTTGTTTTTGTTCACTTTCCTCTTTTGTGTTTGTGGATCCAAATGAAACCGATATCCTCGAAGTTGCCTTCTCTTTGCAAGTGCCATTAATGGCTTATGGTGATGGACATCCATTTCTATGGTAGTATAGCTCGCCCCTTCATTTCATAGTGTAAATCGGAATGAGGAAGATCTCATCTGCCATGCTTTGCTCGCCTTCAAAGAAGATACATCGTCGATACAGGTGAAAGATAAACAGGCGCCGAAGAGGTAAGTATTTTTTTTAGGTTTTAGTTTTTCTTTCTTTTCTTGTAACTTTTAGTGTAGACTACCAATACCATAATCACCCAAATCTCTTTCATTCTTTCATTTTCTTTGTATATATCACTTCTATTTTCTCCATCTCCTTATTCTACTACTTTCTTTCTAACTTGACTTTAACTCCATTTTTCATTTTCCTTTTAAATGAACTAAAGAAGAACTTTAACCATACTTTGTAGCCTAAAAGTGAACTTAATAAAAAGCTTCCATCGCTAGTCCCTCCTTGTGGATCACAACCAGCATAGCCACTTGCTATTGCGGTAGAATTGAGTAACTTGCACTTTTCATTCTTAGTTCTGAAATTCTATATTTGTGTGCAGGTTCTAAATCAATCAAATATCCAACAAAAGAATGTGACTTGATAGAATAATTGACTTAGATTCAAGTGTGATAGGTTCGGGAACCATTACTAACTCAGAAAATCAACTTTGAGTTTGAGAGTCTGTTTTGGTTTAAGAGTTGAGTTCAAATTAAAGAGAAAAATTTATATTCTTCTCCCGTCAATGGAATGTGATTATCAAAATTTGGTGGTTCAATTTCTAGATTTATGGGTAAGGGAATAAATGTTGGCTCCGGAATTGGTCCAAATTGGGTAATGATACTAGAGTCAACATAAAGTCAAAAATAGAAATTGAATCACAAGGTTAGGGATTAGGGTCACATTCACATTCAAGTTCAATCTCATTGAATTGAAAGCTTGCCAATTTGTTTAGGTTTGGAATTGATTAAGTCAAATTTGTGTGATGAAACTGAGTCTTGATCAAAGTCTCCAAGATGCTAAGATTTTTCAAAATGAATCAGGTTTTTCATACTCCTATCCGAGTTCATAGGTTCTTCTTCTTGTTGTGGGATTTGGAATATGGAGTAAGAATCTTAGATTTGGGAGTCTTGTGGGAATTGTGAGTCCATTATTTTTAGCTTTTGTTCTTGGACTCAATCTTGCTTCTATACTTTTCATAGCCTCAGATTTTTCTGCCAATGGTTGATCATGACTAGGAAAATTATAGGCTGAATGTTAGAATAGTGGTTGACAATATGACTTGGGGGAGTTGTATTCCTATTAACTCTTTAAAGAGTAGTAATGATTATTCCAGTCTTGTTCATAGTATTGGGACTGAGGCGTGTATTGATTCAGATAAGACCAATCCGACACATTTAGTTGGTTAAAGTTATATTATACTAGATTGGTAATATCCGAGTCAAAAAAGGTCGGTGTGTGATATGGATTACAATTAAAATTGGAAAATTTGTTATTGTAAGCCATATCACATAATAAATGTCAAAAACAAGAAAAGAAAAAAGAAAAAAATCTGACCTAAATTATGGTAAACCTTAGACCTAGATGACTTCTAATTAGTTAGACTTTCCACAGGGGGTATATTGCAGAATCTGACCACAAGTTAATCGGTCAGGTAGGGGCAAGATCAGTGGGAGGTATCCGTACCTAAGCAACGGGCCTAATTATGCCAAACCACTGTTCTTTGAGGTTTCGACTCATCAATCTCCAACCTTTGACACCGATTTGGCAAGAGTTAAATTCTAATCAACTTTCCCCTTAGGTCAGTCTTCTATTTGAGTCTGAGATGTCCCTAGGGCAAACGTTTACTCAGTTTTAGCTAAGTTTGGGTTACTAAGTGAGGAGATTGTTTATAGGCTAAGGGAGGATAATGACTTCCCCACCTTATCTTGTTTATATGACAAGCCCTTGGTTCAGTTTAGTGCAGTGTACAAGTATATAGAAAAAGTAACACTCAAGCAATATTTCATAAAAGAATGAATCTTATACTAAATTTTATGCACACATAAATTGGCTCCAGCACTTTTCAATAGTAAATATAAAATGTAACAAAATAGACATGTTCCTAAATACAAAGTCTAAACCGTTTATAACATTTACAATCAATTTTTTACTGTTGAGTTAGAAATGTATGTACAGTGAGTCAAACATGAAAATAAATACCTACAGATATTTACACTTTGCAATTTAACCAGTCTGCAAAAAATACAGGTTAGAGTTCACTCAGATTGCTACGAGAATGTAGCAAATCTAAGGGCTTCTGAGCTCTGCTTTCTTGAGTAGAGTCCAAGGCCACTTATATGTCCACTGCAACAAAACTTTTCTTGTTGTTAAACCTATATACTAAGAACAAAGAAAAAAGTTAATCAAAAAAGTAAATAAAAAAGAGTTACTTACCGTCCATCCCCGACAACGGTACCAAAATTTGATTGAGTTTCAACCTGCACACAGAAAATACAAAATTTCAAAATTTTATAATAGAAGTGTGCAATTACTTAATACTACCGCTATAGCAATTGGCTATGCGAGTCTTAATCAACAAGGAGGAACTAGCGTTGGAAGCATTTAGTAAGTTCTTTTTAGTTCACTTGAAATGGTTAAAGTTCTTCTCTTGTTCTTTAAAAGAAAAAAGGAAATAAGTTATGTTAATTGTGAAGAAATTAGTAGATTGAGAAGGTGGAGAAAATAGGAAATGATCTTATACAAATAAATTAAAAAGAGTGAATAAAAGAGTCAGGAGATGGTGGTGATTTAAACCAAAGGATTAAAAGAAAACTAAAGAACTTACCTACCTCTTCCGGTTGATGATTTACCTGGAATTCTTGTCAACGGTGTACCTTTGTTTGAAGATGAGCGAAGCATGACAGATGAGATCTTCCCCATTCCCAATCTATACTACGAAATTAAGGTGCAAGCTATACTACCATATAAATGGTTGTTCATCACCATAGATCATCAACGACACTTACAAGGGAGAGGCAACATTGAAGCTATTGAAGACATTTGGATTCAAAAAAATAGAAGAGAGAAGCAACAAAAACAAGAATAGAAAAAGAAACTTCGATTGAATTGAATAACAATGAAAGAAAGGAAGAATACTTACACCGGTGTCACTCTCAGGACAAGCATCACTCTTGTTCTCCCATGAAACTCTTCTTCGATCTCAATTTCATAAAAAAATTACATTAACAAGAGAAAGAAAATCCTAAGTTAAACCTATACAGAAATCTATTCTATTCTCTGCCAAAAACCAAAAAGTGAGAGTGTGAGAAGATAGGGAAGCAAAATGATCCCCGTATCTTAACCAAATAACCACGCGTTTTCGTCCCTTGGATGTGGCCAAATGGCCACATCTAGGGGCGACTGATTCTCATTTGATTTCATCCCCTTTTATCCAACTGGATTTCCAATTTGATCTTTGATTTTGATCTGATCTTCAGTGATCCTCAAGCTAACCAATTTTGATTCATATAAATTCGAATTAACAGGTTTTATTTGATGTGTCCTCCCTGATATGCATTGATCTTCAGCTGAAATCACCTCTATCCTCCTGAATATTTATCTCCATCTTTAATTAAGATTTAAATTTAATTAAATCAGAATTAAAGTGGGCTTTTGGGATTATTTCTTTTCCATCTCCATTGGTCATGGTCCTGCATTATATTAAACAAAAATTAGACTAAATACATGATTTATTAGACAAGAAATATGGGAATGTGACATTATATATGCAATATATGTGAACAATCACACCCCCATACTTATTTTTTTCTTGCCCTTCAGTAAAACATCAAAACTAATTCTAAGAAATTATTAGACTACTTTCGCAGGTCGCTCAATTGCACTGAGCATGTGCAACAAGCCGTTAAACCTCTAAGTTACCCCTAGAGGATGAGTTTTATCTCGTGAGGGTTTTCAGTGGATTAGAACCACAAAATCTATAAAGAAAGAGAAAAGTATTAGTATTTTCGAAAATTATTTTGAAAAGAGAGAAAATATTTGAAGTATTATTGTAAGAGTTCAAGTAATCTATAAGTTGTAAGAAAATCAAAATTTTCATTCCTAAAGTTAGTCTCTATTCAAAAACTTGTTATCAATCAAGGTAAGGAGTCAAACTGTATTTTTCATCAAGTCTTTTACTTTATCCTAAGTCACATGCACCTTCGTGACCGTGAAATTTTGACTAAGGGTTCTTTCACTCACTCTTATGCCTTACTTTATTTATTTTTTAAATTTTTAGTGCTATTATTCCTTAGTTCTATTAAGCCTTCTAATCTGCCCATGTAATAAGCCTTTATTTGATGACTCCCAAACTGGACAGTCTTAAGGAGCCGGGTGAGAAAACACCCAAGGACTTAAAGACTCGAGCAAATAAGGCCATAAAACTAAGAATTTTATTATATAGACCACTTTTAAGCATGAATACCTATGCTGTATGAGGCATAATTACCCAACTTAATCAAAGATTTTTGATATAAATATATATTTTTTTGTTTTTTTATATAAGGCATAAGAATCTTTGTTTTTGAACCCTAAGCGTGTAAGTGTATAAAGCATGCATATTTCATCATGGTAAAAAATCAAGACTAAATTACTTTTTCAAATTTTCTTCCTAGCTATCGAAATTAAACAAATAATTTTATTTTGACCAAGTATAAGAAATCATAATTATTATTCTCCTATTTCTTAAAATTGACTTAATTTCTCACAAAAAAATATGTCAAAATATTGCTCCCTTTTCAAAAAGTTTTTTAAGAAAGAAAAATGTTAAAATTTATTTATTTTAAATAAAAAGAAAACCTATGTTATGTTAGAACCCTCCCCCACACCTATCTCATGCATTATCCTCAATGTATGAATGAATGCATAGATGCATGAAAAAAAATAAAGGGAAGGAAAAAATTATCTTAAGGTGGTGGTTCTGGTGGTGGTCAGATTGGGTCAAGCATTGCTACCAAATCAAAGTAATGTGGTGGTTCCGGAACCCACCTTTATTGACTTCTTTTCTATATACATAATTACAATCCCTAATATGAATAGGATCATGAAAGATCCTATTAGAAAACTTATTCCCTTTACATTTTCAGTCTGGGAAAATCATCACCGAGTCATTATGGTCAATACCTATGTCCAACAAAAGAATGTGATTTGGTGGAATAATTGACTTGGATTCAAGAGTGATAAGTTTAAAAACCATTACTAACTCAGAAAAATCAACTTTGGGTTCGAGAGCCTGTTTTGATTTAAGAATTGAGTCCAAATCAAAGAATTGAAACCACATTCTTCTCCCATCAAAGGAATGTGACTATCTAAATTTGCTGATTCAATTTCTAGATCTATGGGTACGAGAATAAATATTGGCTTCAAAAATTAGTCCACATGGGTAAAGATGCCGAAGTCAACATAAAGTCGAAAATGAAAATTGAATCACAAGGTTGGAGATCAGAGTCACATTCACATTTAAGATCATTCTCATTGAATGAAAAACTTACCAATTTGTCTAAGGTTTGAAATTGGTTAAGTTCAAATTTATGTGATGAAAGTTTGTCTTGATCAATGTCTCCAAGATGCCAAGATTTTTGGTTCTTATCAATATGGATAGGGCAATCTGGAATTGTCGAATATGTGTTAGGTAGAATTTTCTCATTACTATCTTTCACTATGTTGATATAATGACTCATCTGTGCTTATAGCCTATCGGTAGATTGGAAAAAAATTATTTTAGACTGAATTAGGTTTTTCATACTCCTATCTGAGTCCATAGATTCTTCTTCTTATTGTGGGACTTGGAACATAGCGTAAGGATCTTGGATTTGGGAGTCTTGTGGGAATTGTGAGTCCATCATTTTTTGTTCTTGGGATTCAATCATGGCTTCTATACTTTTCATAGTCTTAGATTTTCTTCTAATGGTTGATCATGACGAGAAAATTTTTAGGATGAATGTTGGAATGGTGGTTGACAATATAAGTCGGGGGAGTTATATCCCCATTGACTATGTGAAGAGTAGTAATGATTATTCCAGTTTTGTTCATAGTATTGGGACTGGGGTGTATATTAATTCGGATAAGACCAATGCGTCACATTTGGTTGGTTAAAGTTAAGATATACCGGGTTGGTAATATCTGAGTCAAAAGAGGTCGGGGTGTAAGATGGATTACCATTAAAATTAAAAAAATTGTTGTTATAAGTCATATCACATAATAAATATCAAAACAAAAAAAGAAAAACAAACAAATAAACAAATAAATGAAAAGAAAAAATCTAACCTAAGTTAGAGTAAACCTTAGACCTAAACAACTCCAAACTAGTTATACTGTCCACAGGGGGTACATTGCAGAATCTGACCACAAGTTAATCGGCCAGGTAGGGGTAAGATCAGTGGGAGGTATCTGTACCTAAGCAATGGGCCTAATTATGCCAAACCATTATTCTTTGAGGTTTCGCCCTGTCAATCCCTAACCTTTGACATCGATTTGGCAATAGTCAAATTCTAATCAACTTTCCCCTTAGGTCAGTCTCCTATTTTTGTCCGAGATATCCCTAGGGCAAACATCAACTAAGTTTTAGTTAGGCATGGGTTAGTGAATTAGAAAATTATTTGTGGGCTATGGGAGGGTAATGACTTCCTCACCTTATCTTGTTTATAGGACAAGCCCTTAGTTCAGTTTAGTGCAGTGTACAAGTATATAGAAAAAGTAACACTCAAGAAATATTTTATACAAGAATGAACCTTATACTAAATACTATGCACACATATCTTGACTCCAGTACTCTTTAATAGTAAATAGAAAATGTAATAAAATAGATACGTGCCAAAATGCAAAGTCTAAGCCGTTTTTAGCATTTACAATCAACCTTTTACTGTTGAGTTAGAGATGTATGTACAATGAGTCAAACAAGAGAATAAAAAGCTACAGATATTTAAACTTTGCAATTTAGTCAACCTGTAAAAAATAGAGGTTAGTAATTCACTCAGATTGCTACGGCAATGTAGCAAATCTGAGGGCTTCAGGGCTCTGCTTTCTTGAGCAGAGTCCAGGGCCACTTATATGTCCGCTGTAGCAAAAATTTCCTTGTTGTTAAACCTGTACACCAAGAACAGAGAAGAAAGTTAATCAATAAAGTAAACAAAAAAGAGTTACTTATCGTCCCTCCCCAGTAACAGCGCCAAAATTTGATTGAGTTTCAACCTCCACACAGAAAATACAGAATTTCAAAACTTTATAATAGAAGTCTGCAAGTACTCAATACTACCGCTATAGTAAGTGGCTATGTGGGTCGTGATCCACGAGGAGGGACTAACGTTGAAAGTGTTCAGTAAGTTCTCTACAGTTTACTTGAAATGGTTAAAGTTCTTCCCTTCTTTAAAAGAAAAGGAAAATAAGTTATGTTAATTGTGAAGAAAGTGGTATATTGAGAAGGTGGAGAAAATAGGAAATTATTTTAAATAAAAAAATTAAAAAGAGTGAATAAAAGAGTTAGGAGATTGTGGTGATCTAAACTAAAGGATTAAAAGAAAAGAAAACTATAGAACTTATCTACCTCTTCCACAGTTAATGATTTACCTGAAATCCTTATAAATGGTGTACCTCTACTTGAAGGCGAACGAAGCAGGACAGATGAGATTTCCCCATTCCCAATCTATACTATAAAATGAAGGTGCAAGCTATACTACCATAAAAATAGTTGTTCATCACCATAGGCCATCAACGACACTAACAAGGGCGAGGCAACTTCGAAGCTATTGGAGTCGTTTGGCTTCACAAAAACAGAAGAGAAAAGCAACAAAAATAAGAATAGAAAAATAAATTTTGATTGAATTGAATAACAATGAAAGAAAGAAAGAATACTTACACTGGAGTCACTCTCAGAACAAGCATCACTCTTGTTCTCTGTTGGAACTTGCTTTTGATGAGACATTTGTGAAGCCATGTCATTTGAAGCTCTATCACAAGCCTATTCAAGAGTTCTTCATGATCAAGACTTCCCAAAGAGAGTTGCTATTGATGTGTATTGTAATGGTTAAATAGCATGTTAAAAGCCTTGATGCACACACACATATCTTAGTATATTAGTCGACTTATACTATTGTCAAGTCGACTTATACATGGTATAGTCGACTTGACCTTTTTCCTAGTCGACTAGATTTTTGTCCTAAAAGATCCCAACTCTCTGTTTGTCTCTATTAGTCGACTTAACAGAATACCTAGTCGACTAATATACTTTTGTAGTCGACTTGACCCTTTCCCCTAGTCGACTAATACCTGGCCTAGTCGACTTATAATCTAGTTGTGGTCGACTTGGTTCAGTTTTCAGAAACTTATCATTTGAATTTATCATGACCTAGTCGACTTGGTCTTGTCTTTAGTCGACTAACCTTGAGAAATTTGCCTACCCTAGTCGACTAACCCATATCTCAAGTCGACTAATGGCAGTTTCTGACTGTTGGACAGTTTCTGTTTTCTGGTATTTTCTTCAACGTTATCAAACGTTTGAATGTTCAAAATGGACCTAATAACTACCCTAACTAACCCTAGAGTGCAGCTATAAATAGGGTTGTTAATCTTAAGCCAAAATACCAATTAAAATATATAGTTTTCTGACCAAAAATCCTGAAAAATATTCTGGTTCTCTGAAAACTATTCCCACTTCCAGTTCTTCACCAATTCCTACTCTAAAGTGAAGATTTCTGAAAGTTCACCTATAATAGCCCTTGTCCATGATCACATACTGAATCAAGGCTTATAGGAAAGGTTGTAATCACTCAAAGGAATCATTGTACAAGAGCGTCTTCTTGGTGTAGAAGAGAGGTTGTACAAGGTGTTTGTCTTCTTAATTTGTAAGAAGAGTTGTACACATTTGGCAAATGGGATTTGTCAAGTGGGGTTCAAGGTGTTAATTTTGGTGTACAAAGTCAAGGATAAAGGAAAATCTCAAGCGGGAGGCTTGGGGACTGGATGTAGGTCACGAGGACCGAACCAGGATAAATCACTCGTGTTTGCGTTTGTTATCATTTTTTGTGATTTATTTCCTTTTAATTGCAAGTACTTTATTTCTTTATTGCTAATATTTTTGTGTGAGTGTTGACGTGTATATTAGATCCACAATTGGCATCATCTCGGGACCAACATTTGGTATCAGAGCGAGGTCCTACATTTGGTATCAGAGCGAGGTCCTACATTTGGTATCAGAGCCCTGCATACCTAGTCAACAATCTACAAGTATGGCAACGGAGTTCCCTTCATCACAATTCAAAGAAGGACATTCTACACAATGTCCACCGCTATTTGACGGATCCAACTACAACTATTGGAAGTGTAGAATTAAGATCTACTTGCAATCGCTCAACTACGAACTTTGGAACATCGTAGAAGCACCATACACCAAGCCGACTACCCACTACAACGCTTGGAGTGATGATCAAAAGAGGAATGCGAACCTTAACGCCAAAGCGATGAATGCTTTATTCTGTGCCTTAACTAAAGAAGAATTTAATCGTGTGTCAACAGCCACTTCTGTAAATCAAATATGGCACACTCTTCAGGTAACACATGAAGGCACAAATAAAGTTAAAGAATCTAATATTTCTATTCTTGTCACAGGTTTGAACTTTTCAAAATGAAGGAGAATGAAACCATCTCAGAAATGGTTACAAGATTCACCGACATAACCAATTCCTTAGCATCCCTTGTAAAGGAATACACCCAGGTCAAAAAAGTTCACAAGATCCTTCGTGCACTGACATCAGATTGGGAGAAGAAGACAACCACAATTGAAGAAGCGAATGATCTCTCAACAATGTCATTAGAAAACCTTATTGGTAATCTAATGGCATATGAAGTGCAACTCGAAGAAAGAAAGAAGGATGAACAACAATCTCTCTCAAAGAAGAAAGAACTTGCCTTCCATGCATCCTCAGACACGGACAATTCAGATGATGATGAAGAGGAGATGTCAATGCTTTCAAGAAAATTCAGAAGATTCTTAAAGCAAGGTAATTTTAAATGTTTTAATTGCAATAAAATAGGTCATATGAAGAAGGATTGTCTATTGCTAAAAAAAAAGTTAAATTGAAGAGCAAAAAGTTCAGAAAGAAGAAAGACTACCAAGCATCATGGGAAAACAGTGATTCCTCTTCCTCTGATGAAGAAGAAACCACTGAACATGCCAATATCTGTTACATGGCGCTAGAAGAAGATGAGGTACAATATACTGAACTTTTAGATGCATTCCATGAATTATTCAATGATTTAAAGAATGAAAAAATGAAGAATAAAGTTTTATTAAAAGAAAATGAAAAACTTTTCAAAGAAAATTCATGTTATGTTTCTTCTATAAATTCTCAAAAAGATGATTTTGAAATAGTAATATCATCATTGAAAAAGGATAATGAGAATTTTATAAACGAAAATATTTTGCTTAAAAAGGAGACTTTGTCTTTAAATGAAAGGATTTCAGTTTAGATAAAGACATATCAGTTTTCAAAATGAAATATGAAGAGATTTTGAAAAATGTGACTAAGTGTAATCAAGGAAAAGAAAAATTAAATGATTTGTTATCATATCAAAAGATGTCACATAATCATTATGGTCTTGGATTTTTTAAAAATCTTTATATATTAGTAATCTATATAATTCTTTTGTGAAAAGAAAGTCTGATATTGTTTCAAAAAGAATTAAGAATAAGTTTATATGGATTCCTAAAAACTTAAGCATTTTTGACAAAAATACTTATATTGCATCATACATACATGATATATGTAATTCATGCAATTATGTGTATACTAACAGATGGAAACCAAATTCAAATTGGGTTTGGTCTCCTAAAGGTTAATGTTTTACTCTTATGATAGGTACCATCTAATGTTTATCTTTCAGGTATCATATAAGAAGTTTGATAAGGACATTACTTCAAATATTTATCATATCTATAAATGTTATGATATATTTGTTGCAGGGGGAGAACACAAGTGTTTCTATATCTGTTATAACCCATTTTTTCTCAGGAGAGAACATATAACTTATTTTCTGCAGGGGGAGCATTCGTGCACACAAAGTGTCTTCATCAAAAAGGGGGAGAATGTTGGAACTTGCTTTTGATGAGACATTTGTGAAGCCATGTCATTTGGAGCTCTATCACAAGCCTATTCAAGAGTTCTTCATGATCAAGACTTCCGAAAGTGAGTTGCTATTGATGTGTATTGTAATGGTTAAATAGCATGTTAAAAGCCTTGATGTACACACACATATCTTAGTATATTAGTCGACTTATACTATTGTCAAGTCGACTTATACATGGTATAGTCGATTTGACCTTTTTCCTAGTCGACTAGTTTTTTGTCCTAAAAGATCCCAACTCTCTGTTTGTCTCTATTAGTCGACTTAACAGAATACCTAGTCGACTAATATACTTTTGTAGTCGACTTGACCCTTTCCCCTAGTCGACTAATACCTGGCCTAGTCGACTTATAATCTAGTTGTGGTCGACTTGGTTCAGTTTCCAGAAACTTGTCATTTGAATTTATCATGACCTAGTCGACTTGGTCTTGTCTATAGTCGACTAACCTTGAGAAATTTTCCTACCCTAGTCGACTAACTCATATCTCAAGTCGACTAATGGCAGTTTCTGACTATTGGACAGTTTCTGTTTTCTAGTATTTTCTTCAACGTTATCAAACGTTTGAATGTTCAAAATGGACCTAATAACTACCCTAACTAACCCTAGAGTGCAGCTATAAATAGGGTTGTTAATCTTAGGCAAAAATACCAATTAGAATATATAATTTTCTGACCAAAAATCCTGAAAAATATTCTGGTTCTCTGAAAACTGTTCCTACTTCTAGTTCTTCACCAATTCCTACTCCTAAGTGAAGATTTCTGAAAGTTCACCTATAATAGCCCTTGTCCACGTCACATACTAAATCAAGGCTTATAGGAAAGGTTATAATCACTCAAAGGAATCATTGTACAAGAGCGTCTTCTTGGTGTAGAAGAGAGGTTGTACAAGGTGCTTGTCTTCTTAGTTTGTAAGAAGAGTTGTACACATTTGGCAAAAGGAATTTGTCAAGTGGGGTGCAAGGTGTTGATTTTAGGTGTACAAAGTCAAGGATAAAGGAAAATCTCAAGCGGGAGGCTTGGGGACTGGATGTAGGTCACGAGGACCGAACCAGGATAAATCACTCGTGTTTGCGTTTGTTATCATTTTTTGTGATTTATTTCCTTTTAATTGCAAGTACTTTATTTCTTTATTGCTAGTATCTTTGTGTGAGTGTTGACGTGTATATTAGATCCACAATTAGCATCATCTCGGGACCAACATTCTCCAATGAAACTCTTCTTCGATTTCTATTTCATAAAAAAAGTTACATTAAAAAGTGAAAGAAAACCTAAGTTAAACCTGTATAGAATTTTATTCTATTCTCTGCCTAATTGTCTTCTGTATAATGAGAAATCTTAGTTTTTATAGGCAAAAACTAAAGGGAAGAATGTGAGAAAATAGGGGAACAAAATGCTCCCCGTATCTTAACCAAATAGCCACAGAAATGTGCCTTTGGCCGCGTTTCAGCGGCTTGGATATGGCCAAATGGTCACATCCAGGGAGCGACTGATTCTCATTTGATCTCATCCCCTTTTATCCAACTGGATTTCTTATTTGATCTCTGATTTTGATCTGATCTTCGGTAATCCTCAAGCTAACCGATATGGATTCATATAAATCCGAATTAACTGATTTTATTTGATGTGATCCTCCCTGATATGCATTGATCTCCAGCTGGAATCGCCCCTATCCTCCTGAATATTTATCTCCATCTTTAATTAAGATTTAAATTTAATTAGATCAGAATTAAAGTGGGCTTTTCGGCTCATTTCCTTTCCATCTCTATTGGTAATGGGCCTGCATTTTATTACACAAAAATTAGACTAAATACATGATTTATTAGATAATAAATATGGGAATGTGACATTATATATGCAATATAGGTGACCAATCACTTCTACTTTATCTCTAATCCTATTTAAATTCGGATTTTAATTTAAATCAATTTGAAATCAAGAGAAAGAAAGGATATATCATCATTTTCATAATTCAAATTTAAAATTTAGAGGATTTATTTCTAGAAGATGAATTGGATAAAACTAATCCTAATTAGAGATAAAGAGGATAATTCAATTTAAATTCGGAGTTCAAAATCAATTCAAACTCGGATTCAAACTGGACACCATTTAGTATTTTGATCCTACCTTTCGCTATAGAAATTTAAATCTGATGATTTAAGATGCTACAGAAAGAAGATTTAAAGGGTTACAATTATTATGGTGATCATTATGTCTAACTCAGTAGTTTGATGAGTCAGATTCAGTAATAAACATGTCAACTTGCTGCATGTCAGTTCAAAATTGAATTTCTCATAATTAATTGAGATTGAATTAAAACTCCTAATTTGTATATTATTGTGATTAGCTCTGAGGCCAATTTAAAGAGATAAAATCTCTCATAATTAATTATCTCCAAATGAGAGATCAAAGCTTAGGGTCTTCTTTAGTTTCTTTTCTTTCAAATTGTATTTTGTAATTTTTAGAGTTTAGTTTACTTCAAGTTTGTAAAGAAGGAGGAGACTTTTGTAATTGAAAGTGACAGCATTAATAGCAGGTTTTTCTATTCTTCTTTCTAATTTCTTTTTTATTATCATTTACTTGCTTCGATTACTTGTATCTCTTCTTTTCTACCAAGCTTTCTTTAGTTTCCATCATGCATAGCTAAGTTAGTTTATGGCTTATTAATCTCTACCCATCACTACTTTTAAGTTAAATGACCGAATGAATCATTTGCATGATTTATTCTATAATAAGCTAATGTTCTTGAAGGCACATGATGACTAATTAATCTATTATTTGCTAATACTAATAAATGATTTTTTTCTATGCTCAGATTGCTGATCGGAGGCAAATCGTGCGCGAAATATGTCGTTTTGAAATCAAAAATTAAAGTATGTGCTTTGGCTTTCTCGATATTCCATTATTGAAATACACCTAGAGGGGGTAAATAGGTATTTTGCTAATCAAATGCAATTTTAATACTACTTATGATGAATTATACAAACGGTCACTCGAAACAAGAATTGAAACTGAATCCCCTTTGAAGGGCTCTAGAGCTTCTCCTCTTTGATTCCTTTAGATAATGAGTTGAGGTGCTCAATTGCCTCCTTGTTGAGATGAGGAAAATCGTGCACGAAATATGTCATTTTGGAATCAGAAATTAAAGTTTGTGCTTTAGCTTTCTCGATACTTCCATTATTGAAATACACCTAGAGGGGGGTAAATAGGTATTTTGCTAATCAAATGCAATTTTAAAACTACTTATAATGAGTTATGCAAACGGTCACTCAAAATAAGAATTGAAGCTAAATTCCCCCTGAAAGGCTCTAGAGCTTCTCCTCTTTGATTCCTCTAGATAATGAGTTGACGTATTGACGTGCTCAAATGCCTCCTTGTTGAGATAAGTATAGAAAGGCAATGAAAGTGATAGAAAGAAAGCAATTATAGAATGCAAGATGAACAATTACACAAGTATGAAAAATGAAAAACAATAGAGAGCAAGATACAAGCAATTGCAAACATAAAGGAATTCATTCCGAGATTCGAGCCATCACTCAACGTCCCCATCTTCATCACTATGAAGGATTTCACTATCCTCTAAGGGATCTTTCACAAAGGGACTTTACACAAAGGAATTACAACTTGGTCTACATAAGACTAAGTACACAACTCCACCAACTCAACCCTCTACACAAGAGGTAGAACAAAGCCAATTGAGGTTACAAATCACTTTGTGATCTAACAAGATCACAAACACTCTCTCTTACAACTTCCTATAGAGTAGAATCTGAAGTGTTACTTAAGAAGTTAAGTGAGAGATGAAATTTAGTTAGAAAATATAGAGGAACTTGAAAATCAACTGAAAATAAAAGAAAGAACTTGAGGATTGCAAGCTAAAAAAACTTCTCTCTTTTGAAACAAACTTGAAAACTTGTAAAGTTGTGTGTTTTTCTTGTCTAAAATCAAAACAAATGACCCATATATATAGGCAATGAATAAATATTATTTATAAATCATACCAAGTCATTTGGGGTGAGTTTAGACACTTGAAAATAAAAAATGCTAGTTAAATCTACTAAAAACAATACAGATTCAAAAACTAGCTATTAGGTGATTGCACACATTTATTGCATTATTCTTTATTACATTTTCACATTTATCATATAATAAGTCTGCTAAATTCCTTATCTTAAATGTCTATTTTATAGAAGATAATCATGGGAATTCAGATTTAACTAGATCTATTTGGTTAAAGGAGGATGATCCCAATTCCAATTGGTTAAATTCAGTTTTTGGTGAATCAAGTAGTTAAATCTAAATATCAACAAAGGATAACGTCAAATACAGAGTCCAAATCCAAAGGGATAAATGGATAGAGAGAAGATCAACGGATGAGATGAAGCAAATTTGACTCAGATTCTGACTGGATATATTTTGGTATTTAAATCATACCTTTCGCTACCAAAATTCAAATTTAATGATTTAAGATGATCCAGCAAGAAAACTTAAAGGGGTACAACTCTTAAGTTGATCACTATTACTAATTTGGTCATTTGTTAAGTTATATTCAGCAATCAACATGCCAACAAGCTACAGATCAGAACTGAATATCCACATCAAATCAATTTTGAAGATAAGGGGAGGATTCAAATTCAAAAATATCCAGCTTCCCCTATTTTCATACTTCTCTAACCTCTGCATTTCTCATATAAATACCTGCAATCTCAAAGGCAAAGGGGAACGACAAAGCAGAGAGTAGACCTTAGGCTATATTGTAGTTTGTAACTTAGATTTTTTATTTTCTTTTATGTAATTTTTATTTTATTTATGTAACTAAGAGGAGAGGAGAGTTTCATGGAGGAATAAGAGCGAGCTGGTACTGAAGGTGACACCGGTGTAAGTAATCTTTTCTTTCATTGTTATTTGAATCGAATCGAAGATTTCTTTTTCTTCTTTACTCTTACTTTTGTTTGCTTCCCTTTTCTGTGCTTGTGAATCCAAATGACTCCGATAGCCTCGAAGTTGCCTTGCCCTTGCAAGTGTTGTTATGGCTTATAGTGATGGATATCCATTTCTATGGTAGTGTAGCTTGCTCTTTCATTTCAAACACTCTCTCCTGGCATGTTTTCCTTTGTGTTTGTGCCAGAGTGGACGATGCATGTCTTTAGTGGTAATGTAGGATGTTCTTCTCTAAATGTCTCCATTGCTAACTTATCCACAGTATCAATATAGTAGCAATCTTCATTATCTATTGGTACTTCATTAGTTCGAAGATGTTGAAAGTTCATCATCCTACACACGAAGTGTCAATTTGCCCTTTTGGGACGTCAATCAATGGGTTACATGTAGCTAAGAAAGATCTTCCTAAGATAATTGGTACTTTCATGTCTTCCTCTAGGTCAAGGATAATGAAAACTTCCAGTAAATAGAGCTTTTCTACTTTCACGAATTTGTCTTCAATCACTCCATGTGAATATTTGATGGATATGTCTGGCAGTTGGAGTGACACCGTCGTAAGTGTTACCTCTCCTAAGTCAAGTTTCCTGAAAACAAATTAAGGCCTGAGATTAACGTAGCTCCGGGATTACATAAAGCTTTTCCAAAATGATTATTTTCTATTGTACAGGGTATAGAAAAACTCCGTGGATCCTTTACCTTGGAGGTAGTTTATTCAATAGAATTGCGCTACACTCCTTATTAAGTATCACTTTCTCATGATCCTCCAACTTTTTTTTGTTTCTCAGGATATCTTTCTTGGACTTTCATATTTCAGTATATGTGCTAAAGCATGTGCAAAAGGTATGTTAATATGTGATTTCTTAAACATGTTCATGAATTGAAAGAATTACTTATCATTGTTCTGTTTTCTTAGCCTCTGGGAGAAAGGAACAGGTGGAACATAAGGCTTCACTGAAACTGATTTGCGAATGACAAGTGCACCAATCGTTTACAAGTAATAAAGTAACAGTATAGATTGTCGAACCCACGAGAATTATTATTTTATTAAGTACCAAAAGTGTATTGACTCAATGTTTTATTTGAAAGAAAGATATAAATTTGGAAGTGAATTAACAAAAAAGATGTTGGTTTTGTACAGGAAAAACATTAAGGCAATTGATTCAATAATTAATAATCTGAATTAACAAGTTGATTCTGCTAGTATCTACATTCTACTCATATTAGCAATCAAAAAATCATATCTTAACTAATATTCTCTCTCAAGTAATATTAGTTTTAACTTCTAATACAAGAACCTACAATCTCTCGATTTAATACATTTACAAGTTAGAGGAAGCATTAAGTACGATGGATCTTTCTAATATATTGCACAACTTCTCCATCTCAATGTGCTAATTTTTATGGTTCCTATTTCAATGATTCTATACTAGATCATCTCCTCTCGGTCTCAAACCTAGCCATCAAGATAGTTGTGTACATCAACTAATTACTTGAGAAAGGAAAATAGAAACTTAACATGATAAGAATCTAACATGAAGAACAAAGTAGTAAAATAGAACTAACACAAAGCAATAATTTTAAATCTTCATATAAAATTGCCTACATCAATGCCCTAACTATGGAGATTTAGTTTATGATAAAGTACTTCCAAAACAAAATAATAAACATGATTTCTATCTGCATATAGTAAATTAAAAGACGAAAAAAAGCATAGCACCAATTTGGGGGTCACATTTAATTTTTAATCGTCACTTCTCCTCTGATTTTCTTCTTCTAAAGCGCCAGAATTTCTTCTCTAAAAGCCAAAATTTTATATAAGAAAGAGAGAAATTAAAACCTAAATTTCTAAGCTTATTTTTATATTTTCTGATAATTTACAAGAGACTACGGCCTTTTGAAATCACCTAGAGGGGGGGTGAATAGGTGATAATGCTAATCTAGAGAACTTAATGCGGAATTTAAAAAACTAATTGCAATTACACAAATGCAACCAACTAGAGATGCACACACAACCAAGCCAAGCAAATAAGTATGAATGATCAATGTGAAATGATGCAAGGCACAAAGTAAAGAGAGAGAGAGATAGAGTAAGAGTCAAGGGATCAAGCGCAAACAACACGATATGTTTCGAGGTTCGAGCACCCAGCTCTACATCCCCGCCTTCATAGAGAAGGATTTCAAGTCCACTAGCTTGTCCACAAAGGACTCCCACAAAGGGAACCTCCACCGAGAATTTGGGGCAATAACAATTACAAGGAGTACCCAACTCCTCTCCTTACAAACACAACCTCCTCCTTGAGGCACAACTCCAAGCCAACAAACAATCACCTCACAACTTGAGGGATTAGAACAAAGCAATACAAGGATCACCTCACAACTTGAGGGATACAACCCACTTGCACAACCTCCTCAACACAATGAGGGAAAGGCACAAAGCCAAGCAAATTTTGGGGTTTACAACTTGGTGGTTTAACAAACAACCACAAACAATTTCTTTCCCACACAAGGATCCTATAGAATGAGATAGTAAATGTAGCTCAAGTGTGGAGAAAACCAAAGGAATGGAAATCAAAATCTCAAAGAAAATCCTTGGGAAAAACTAGAAACCAAGATGAAGAAGTTTAATCAAACACTTTTCCCAAAAACCCTTTTCTTTGATTTTCCAAACCCTAGCAAAAACGCCAAATAGATTGTTCAATTAAAGCCCAAAATTTTCTTTTGATTGCTGTGAAAACACTAGAGAAAGCTCAGAAAATTCATCCAAAAATTCTTGGTGAAAACTGGTCACAAATGGGGTATTTATAGCCCATTTAAAAAATTAGCCGTTGGCAGCAGATCCTGCCAAAAATGAACTATCGGTCGACCGGCCAACGGTCCTATTTTGACCGCTGGCAGCAACCGGTCGACCGGGCGGTCGACCGTCCCAGATACAGAGAGCAACGCTCTCTGTCCGGTCGACCGCTCGGTCGGAGGCAACACGAGAGCAAACTGCTCTCAGTCGGTCGACCGTGCGGTCGACCGGCTCATGGGGCAGCCAGCGTGCACGTATCCGTGCACGTCGGTCGACCGCTACGGTCGACCGACCTAGCCTGGCAGATGTAGTTCAGGGAAAAACTTGGTTTTTAATGTCTTAAAAATTCCCATAAAATCTCTAAAATTTCACAAAAATAGTTTTATCATTTTTCATTGAAATACAAACTTGTGTTAAAAAGTTTAACACAAATGACAAACATATTGGACTATTTTTGTGTTATAGAAATTTTGCCAAAAACCAAAAACTGTATTTTCTAAAACTTGGATTTTGAATAGAAAATACGTTTTGTCCAAAACTCATCCAAATACAAAAACATGATATTTAAACACATTGAAGCATGATGCATATTGATAGAAATCCAATATACATGAAACATATACATATCATAGTTTTTGACTTTAAATCCAAAATATGTTTTGTTAAAAATATCAAAACATAAAACACATGAATAAGTAAGTCAAAACTAAGTTTGTCTAGGAAGTTGAAGCATGCATGTATATAGACAAATCTAATATACTTTAAATCATGTAAACTTGTTTTGAATCTATCTATTCATGAAAACAAAGATCGGTTAAACCTAAAACCGAAAACCAAAACCAAGACATGAAACGTGTGTGTTTTGAGAACTTGAGCATATCATATTATTCTAATCTTTACAAATGGATCTAAACACAAAACTAAACTAGGTACCGATGTCTTCTTGTAGAGCGCCGTCTCCAAGCCGACACGATCCAAAACTTCGTGATCCACCGAGCTTGACTCCAACGAGTGCTATATATGATCTATGACGCTCGGGCTCTTGAATCACCATGTGAAAGCTTCCAAACTATCTTGTTGAAGCTAATCACCTACTAATATCTTGATTAATGATCTGAAACTAAATATCACAAGATTATTAGTACACATAACTACATGAGTTAATCATCATCAAAACTAGAGTGGAAGGCCTCTGGGCCAACAATCTCCCCCTTTTTGATGATGACAAAACTCATGGAGTTATATATGCATGGATCAAAGTTAAGCTTCAAAGAAGCTCCCCCTTAACTCATGCATAAAACAAATAAACATAAATATGCAATGAATGACAATGCATAATCATGCATAAACAATAAATGACTCTAGATACCAATGAAATGTTTAAAAACAAAACATGCTCTAGATACCAATTAAAATTAAACTAAATTAAACTTAATATATGCAAATACACATAACTACATGAGTTAATCATCATCAAAACTAGAGTGGAAGGCCTCTGGGCCAACAATCTCCCCCTTTTTGATGATGACAAAACTCATGGAGTTATATATGCATGGATCATAGTTAAGCTTCAAAGAAGCTCCCCCTTAACTCATGCATAAAACAAATAAACATAAATATGCAATGAATGACAATGCATAATCATGCATAAACAATAAATAGCTCTAGATACCAATGAAATGTTTAAAAACAAAATATGCTCTAGATAGCAATTAAAATTAAACTAAATTAAACTTAATATATGCAAAACATAAACATGCATATATAAAACTTCTCAAATAATTCTCCCCCTTTTTGTCAATCATCAATAAAGGGGTAAAAACTAAAACGAAACAAAATCTTCTCCCCTTTTAATACAAAGAAACACTCATCAATAAGGGGTAAAAGCAAAACCAAATCACTAAATTTTTCTCCCCCTTTTTGTTCGAAACCATGAATCAACAAAAGGGTTAATAAAGACAATGTTCTCCCCCTTTGTCTAAAACAAAAACAAAACCAAATAGGGGTGACTATCAATTAAGATATCAAGTGAAAATATGTCAAAGTAGCATTTTGATACCAATTTAAGGTGAACATAAAAACATTTATACCAATTATAAGAAAACAATCTTGATACCAATTGAAAATAAACATAACAAATTTTGAATTTCTAAACAAGGATTTTGATACCAATTGTAAATATTTTTCATTTTGAACATATGATACCAAGTTGAAATTTTCAATCATAAAGTATGGGAGTGGAAATCAAATACCAATTGAATGATGAAATACAATTTTTCTCCCTCTTTATGAATTACCGAATAAAAACATGCAAAGCTTGTATATGGATACCAATTGAAAACTAGTCAATTGAAATAAGATAGTCATTATAAAACAAGCTTTATCATGATCAAAATTTGTGCTCTAAGATATATGTATATAATAAGCACAAATAAAAACATATATATGTATGAAAATTAGATACCAATTGAAATTGATACTCTTTGAAGTGCAAGCATACATATACAAAAAAAATATATGAGTATACAACAATGTCAATATTGATACCAATTGAAAGAATTTCAATGATACCAATTGAAACAACAATAATGATCAAGTGTATACATCATATAACTAGCCTCCCAATCATGTTCAAGTTTAAAACGATTTTCACTATAAGGCATACATGAGCATGATCTCCCATCCAACCACCCTTGGAAGGTAGGGTTTTCAAAAAAAAGGTTTAAAAATATAGTTTGTTTGAAAAACTCTACCAAAACGAAGAACATGAACTAGTTATTGAAAAATTTGTTAACTTGTACGAAATCCTTCAAGTAAGGAATAAAACAAGAATAAATTCCATAAAACACATATAAACCACATAATCACCAACACTCAAAATCTATGAAGCATATATCATACTCATGAAATCAAAGTCATGAGAAAACACGAATGATGTGAGTGTATAAGCATGATGTCAAAAACATAGTCATGAAAATAGGCAATTAAGCTCAATTTTAATTCCTTTAAACATGAAATCATGAAAATCATTAAACTCAATTTTCATTAAAATCACCAAGTTGTTCAATCCATACTTCAAGGCATATGTATGTTTTGACAAAACAAGAAGTATACATACATATCTCTAAACACAATTGAGTCTATAATAAAGATTTGCATGAAAAGCAAATGACTCAAGGGGTATACATGTATATCTTAAAGTTTGCCAAAATAGACATATACATGAAGTGAAAACACATGATTATAAAACATGTCCAATCATTGAGAATATAAGTTAAAATGCATGAATCATCAAAACTAGACTATACTAACACATCTAATGGGTGCAAATAAGCATTCAAGCACAAACATATATAAAGATTTATTTGTGGCCCATTATATGTACAAGTATAAATCCTAGTCTTAATGAAAACTAACATCCAAACGTATATTCAAGTCATGAAGCGTAAAACGATACATAAATCAACATGAAAATCATTAACATGATCATTATGTAAATCCTCATGCTATTGAGCTATGAAATACATAATAGCTAAACTATGGTGAGAACACAAAAATAAATGGTCCATATAAACATGGGTGATCTCAAAAGCTATACATGCATGTCAAAGATCTAAGAATCATGGCATTTAACATAATAAACTCTAAACACCAAAACATAAAATATCAAAACAAGAATCATAAACATCCATATGATCATTATGTATATGCATGTGCATTAGATCTAAAGCATACATATTAGTTAAAAACAAAGTGAGAACTCATAGATATGAATCCATTTAAAGCATGGGTGACTCAAATAACTAACAAGTATATCATTAATCTAATGAACATGGCATAAGCATAATGAACAATAAAATAAGACATGCCATAAAATGATGAACATGAAAAGCATGTAAACAAAAACGGGAGTTAGAGATTGATACCAAAATCAATGAAGGCACCTCTCTAGTTCTCCAAAACAATGGTGGTCCTCTCCACCAAACTCCCCTTGAAAGTGATGCATCCAAATTGTTTTCTTTAACATGGAATGCATCCACCTCAAGGCACCAATACTCTCACGTTATGCGAGAGCCCACACCTACATCAAAAATCAAAGGGGTGGTCTTTGGTACCCATTTTCTTTTGGGTCCATAGGGGTTAGTACCTTTCCTAACCCAAACAAGATTATTTGCTAAATTTTCAATATATAAACGATCATAGCAAAATCTAGCAAGGTGGCCCTTACGACCACAATGTGTACAAGTGTACACATTAGCATACATGTTATGGTTGTGTCCGTGATAAGCATGTGTATGTCGTGATGGGTGTACATGTAAAGATGGAACTTGTTTCTTGCGAACCAAGGTTTCCAAGCGTGTATGATTCAAGGTACATTGGCTCAAAGTGGAGCCCAAACATTCAACACTTTTCTTCAACACATTTAAGTCATTTTCAATACTAGAAGATAAAGTGGAGCATGCAAAAGATGTGCAAGAAGAAGAAGCTATACTAGCATGGCACACATGAGAATCAATATCAATTTTCAAAGATTCATTTTTCTTTAAAGCAAAATCCAATTCTTTTGTAATGAAATCAATTTCATTTTTCAAAGAAATGTTATCTTTTAAAACAAAATCTTATTTAGAAGATAAAACTTCATTGTTTTTCACAACATCATCACAATCATTTTTTCTTTTCAAAAATTCATTTTCTTTTGGGACAAGGTCAAGTTGAGATTTAAGTGAGTCACGTTCACTAGTAATCACTTCCTTCTCTTGCAAAATCACTTCAAAACTAGAACACAAATCCTTCATTTCTTCTTTTAAATCAAAGTTCTTCTTTTTCAAAAGTTCATGTTTTTCCAAGAATTTTTCAAGCTTTGTGGCAAGTTCTACATTTAAATTTTAAACTTCTAAACATCCATAGCAATATGAACTAGAACTATCATCTAGTTGAGAATCCGATTGTACCTCAAGGGAGTCTTTCCCTTGGACCATGAGGCAATGCTCGTCGGACTTGTCTCTCCTAGATCTCCTCAACTTGTTGATAATCCTTGGTAGTTCGGGAGAAGTCAATATGCTCCAAACTGCAAAAGCCGAATCATAATGAGCAAACACATGTAAAAGATCTTCATTAAGAGATACTCTAAGTGTCTTAAGTGCTAATGCATTTGTCTTTTTATGCTTGCTAACATTAGGGTAGGATTCTTGAGTAATGGCTTGATAAACTAGATGTCCTAGGCTTTTTAAATGACTACTCATCTTGGCCTTCCAAAAATCATGTCTAGAAAAATCAAACATAGGAGGGCTATCCATGAGTGCAAACTAAATGTGTGCAAATGAGAATACAAATGAAGATTAGCAAACTAAGATCTCACTCCTAGGTGGTTAAACCTAAATATCAGGAGCGTAGGCTCTGATACCAATTGAAATCACCTAGAGGGGGGGTGAATAGGTGATAATGCTAATCTAGAGAACTTAATGCGGAATTTAAAAAACTAATTGCAATTACACAAATGTAACTAACTAAAGATGCACCACAACCAAGCCAAGCATATAAGTATGAATGATCAATGTGAAATGATGCAAGGCACAAAGTAAAGAGAGAGAGAGAGAGATAGAGTAAGAGTCAAGGGATCAAGCGCAAACAACACGATATGTTTCGAGGTTCGAGCACCCAGCTCTACATCCCCGCCTTCACAGAGAAGAATTTCAAGTCCACTAGCTTGTCCACAATGGACTCCCACAAAGGGAACCTCCACCGAGGATTTGGGGCAATAATAATTACAAGGAGTACCCAACTTCTTTCCTTACAAACACAACCTCCTCCTTGAGGCACAACTCCAAGCCAACAAACAATCACCTCACAACTTGAGGGATTAGCAGAAAGCAATACAAGGATCACCTCACAACTTGAGGGATATAACCCACTTGCACAACCTCCTCAACACAATGAGGGAAAGGCACAAAGCCAAGCAAATTTTGGGGTTTACAACTTGGTGGTTTAACAAACAACCACAAACAATTTCTTTCCCACACAAGGATCCTATAGAATGAGATAGTAGATGTAGCTCAAGTGTGGAGAAAACCAAAGGAATGGAAATCAAAATCTCAAAGAAAATCCTTGGGAAAAACTAGAAACCAAGATGAAGAAGTTTAATCAAACACTTTTCCCAAAAACCCTTTTCTTTGATTTTCCAAACCCTAGCAAAAACACCAAATAGATTGTTCAATTAAAGCCCAAAAACTTCTTTTGATTGCTGTGAAAACACTAGAGAAAGATCAGAAAATTCGTCCAAAAATTCTTTGTGAAAATTGGTCACAAATGGGGTATTTATAGCCCATTTAAAAAACTAGCCGTTGGCAGCAGATCCTGCCAAAAATGAACTACCGGTCGACCGCTCGGTCGACCGACCTACGGTTATATTTTGACCGCTGGCAGAAACCGGTCGACCGGGCGGTCGACCGTCCCAGATACAGAGAGCAACGCTCTCTGTCCGGTCAACCGCTCGGTCGGCCGGAGGCAACCCGAGAGCAAACTGCTCTCAGTCGGTCGACCGTGCGGTCAACCGGCTCATGGGACAGCCAGCGTGCACGTATCCGTGCACGTCGGTCGACCGCTACGGTCGACCGACCTAGCCTGGCAGATGTAGTTCAGGGAAAAACTTGGTTTTTAATGTCTTAAAAATTCCCATAAAATCTCTAAAATTCCACAAAATAGTTTTATCATTTTCATTGAAATACAAACTTGTGTTAAAAAGTTTAACACAAATCACAAATATATTAGACTATTTTTGTGTTATAGAAATTTTGCCAAAAACCAAAAACTGTATTTTCTAAAACTTGGATTTTGAATAGAAAATACGTTTTGTCCAAAACTCATCCAAATACAAAACATGATATTTAAACACATTGAAGCATGATGCATATTGATAGAAATCCAATATACATGAAACATATACATATCATAGTTTTAGACTTTAATTCCAAAATATGTTTTGTTAAAAATACCAAAACATAAAACACATGAATAAGTAAGTCAAAACTAAGTTTGTCTAGGAAGTTGTAGCATGCATGTATATAGACAAATCTAATATATATTAAACCATGTAAACTTGTTTTGAATCTATCTATTCATGAAAACCAAGATCGGTTAAACCTAAAACCGAAAACCAAAACCAAAACATGAAACGTGTGTGTTTTGAGAACTTGAGCATATCATACTATTCTAATCTTTACAAATGGATCTAAAAACAAAACTAAATTAGGTACCGATGTCTTCTTGTAGAGCGCCGTCTCCAAGCCGACATGATCCAAAACTTCGTGATCCACTGAGCTTGACTCCAACGAGTGCTATTTATGATCTTTGACGCTCAGGCTCTTGAATCACCATGTGAAAGCTTTCAAACTATCTTGTTGAAGCTAATCACCTACTAATATCTTGTTTAATGATCTGAAACTAAATATCACAAGATTATTAGTACACAGAACTACATGAGTTAATCATCATCAAAATTAGAGTGGAAGGCCTCTGGGCCAACACTTTTTATATAAGCCTCAAAGCTAATTACAATAAGAAACACAATAGGACTTCTCATCCAACTTCAATTTGATGTGGGATTCAATTCTGAATTGGACTGCAGCCAGATGGTGTTGATTTCTAAATATGACTTAACAAACAACTGTACTAAAAATTGTTGTCAACATAAAATTGTACTCCTTTCAGTCCTCTTTCTGAAGCATTTTGAATCATTGAATTTGGATTTCTTTAGCAAAAGTTATGATCAAAATAATAAAATATATTCAGTATGAATCCGAGTCTGAATCTAATTTGTATTCGCTATTCAATAGTGTTTGGCTGCTCAGCTAAAAATTTGCTAGCCAGCCAAATTTTGGCAAGTTTTGATCTCAAATTTTGATAAATGCTTTCTCATATCTTGTAGACTCTTTTGGCAAGTCTATTAGTCTCTATATATCTAGATTTTAAAATATATTGCTGCAATTATCTCTTTTTTATAATTTGTGCACTTGACCTAATTTTTGTATAAACTTAAACAAAAACACATGTGCAGTATTAAATGTGTAACAAAAAAGGTATAATAATGATAGATGTAATCATAATTATCACACCTCTATACCTAACTTTTTCTAGTCCTCGAGCAAAATCCTAATCTAAAAAAAAAGAAAAAGAAAAAATCCTAAATATAAAATATAAATCCTAACTAGATATATTTAGTTATAAGAGGATGATCCAAATCCAGTTAGTTAAATTCAGTTTTTGGTGAATCAAGTGGTTAAATCTAAAGATCAACCGAGGATAACGTCAAATATTAAGTCCAAATCCAAAGGGATAAATTGATAGAGAAAAGATTAATGAATGAGATGAAGCAAATTTGATTCAGATTCTGACTGGGTATATTTTAGTATTTAAATCATAACTTTTGCTACCAAAATTTAAATCTAATGATTCTAGATGATCTAGAAAGAAGAATTAAAGGGCTATAACTCTTAAGTTGATCACTCTTTCTAATTCTATCATTTGATAAGTTATATTCAGTAATAACACGCCAACAAGCTGCAGATCAAAATTGAATATCCACATCAAATCAAGTTTGAAGATAAGGGGAGGATTCAAATTCAGAAATATCCAGCTTCGCCTATCTTCAACTCCTCTAACCTCTGCATTTCTCCTATAAATACTTGCAATCTCAAAGGCAAAGGGACGACCAAGCAGAAAGTAGAATTTAGGCTAATTTATAGTTTATAACTTAGGTTTTTCGTATTTTCTTTCATGTAATTTTTATTTTCTTTATGTAACTGAGAGGAGAGGAGACTTTCATGGAGGAATGAGAGCAAGCCTGTGCTGAATGTGACATCGGTGTAAGTGATCTTTTCTTCCATTGTTATTTGAATCGAATCGAAGTTTCTTTTACTTCTTTACTCTTGTTTTCGTTTACTTCTCTCTTCTGTGTTTGTGGATCCAAATGAAACTGATAGGCTCGAAGTTGCCTTGCCTTTGCAAGTGTCATTGATGGCTTATGGTGATGAATATCCATTTCTAATGTAGTGTAGCTTGCCCCTTCAATTCATAGTGTAATACGGGAATGAGAAAGATCCTATTTGTCATACTTCGCTCGTCTTCAAATAAAGGTACATCGTCGATACGGGTAAAGGTAAGCAGGTGCCGAAGAGGTAAGTAACTTTTTTAGGTTTTAGTTTTCTTTTCTTTTAATTTTAGTGTAAATTATCAACACCATAATCTTCCAAATTTCTTTTAATCTTTTTCAATTTCTTAGTACATATCAACTTCCATTTTCTCCACCTTCTCTATCTACAACTTTCTTATTATCTTAACTTTAACTCCATTTTTCTCTTTTCTTTTAAGAAGCTAAAGAAGAATTTTAACTATTAATTGTAGCATAAAAAAGAACTTGTTAAAAAGCTTCCATCGCTAGTCCCTCCTTGTGGATCACGACCCGCATATAGCCACTTGCTATAGCGGTAGTATATAGAACTTGCACTCCTTATTCATAAGTTCAGAAATTATGTATTTTTGAGTGAAGGTAAAACCTCAATTAAATTTTGGCGACGTTGCCGGGGAGGGACGGTGAATTATTCTCTTTTTAGATTTATATTTTTGGTTAACTTTCTTCTTTGTTCTTGGCGTACAGATTAAACAACAAGAAATTTTTGCTGCAGTGGACATATAAGTGGCTCTGGACTCTGCTCAAGAAAGCAGAGCCCAGAAGCCCTCAGATTTATAACATTCCTGTGTCAATCTGAGTGAACACTAACTTGTATTTTTGCAGGTTAGCTGAATTGCATAATTTAATATCTGTAACATTTATTTTCTTGTTTGACTCACTATATATACATTTCTAACACAACAATAAAAAGTTGATTGTAAGTGCTAAAAATGATTTAGACTTACATTTAGGCAGGAATCTATTTCGCTACATTTTCTATTTACTGTTGAAGAGTGCTGGAGCCAAGGTATGTGTGCATAGCATTTAGTATAAGGTTCATTCTTATATGAAATATTGCTTGAGTGTTATTTTTTTTATATACTTGTACACTGCACTAAATTGATTTAAGGGCTTGTCCTATAAACAAGATAAGATGGGGAAGTCATTACCCTCCCTTAGCCTACAAACAATCCCCTCACTCACTAACCCAAGCCTAACTAAAACTGAGTAGATGTTGGCCCTAGGGACATCTCGGACTTAAATAGGAGACTGACCTAAGGGGGAAGTTGATTTGAATTTGACTCTTGCCAAATCAGTGACTAACGTTGGGAATTGAGGGGCGAAACCCCAAAGGCTTGTGATTTGGCTTAATTAGGCCCGTCGCTTTTGCAATCCACTATCTCCCACCGAGGGAACCTCCACCGAGGAGGATTTGTTACAACAAAGGGAGTACCGAACTCCTCTCTCAAACACCACCTCACAACCGAGGGTAGGTCCGTAGCCAACAATAACCATTCCACCTCACACTTGAGGGATACAAACCAACTCCAACTCCACCTCACCAAGAGGGAGTAAACCACAATCTCAGCCTCTACCAAAGAGGGAGCAACCAACAAATGAAGGTTTACAACAAGTGGTATATCTCAACCACAAACCTTTTCTCTTTTTCCACAAAACAAGATCCTAATAGATTAGGATAGAAGATAAGCTCAAGTGTGGAAAAACTAGAGTTTGGAAAACAAAAACTCAAAGAAAAATACTTGGGAAAACTCTTTGTAAAAGATAGAAATGAATAACAATACAAATCTCCCAAATTTCAATTTCTTTGATTTTTCCAAAAACTCTAAAACAAATAAGATGAATCCTTTTTGGCACTAAAACTCTTTTGAAAACTTGTTTAAAACACTTAAGAAGGTTTGAAAATTTTGCTCTAAAAAACTTAGCCAAAATCCCAAAGAGATGGGGTTTATATAGGCCAAACAGAAAACTAACCGTTAGGCTGATCTGGCAGCCTGACAAGCTGGCGGTCGACCGGCCGGTCGACCGGCCGGTCGACCGCCAACGGTCATAAATATGACCGTTGGGCAGTCCCGGTCGACCACCCAGTCGACCGCCCAGATACAGAGAGCAAAGCTCTCTGGACGGTCGACCGGTCCGGTCGACCGTGTCTGTGCATGCCAGACGTGCACAAGGCTGTGCACGTCGGTCGACGGCAACGGTCAACCGGCCTTTGGTGCGGTCGACCCTGCGGTCGACCGACCTGGCCTGTCAGCCACAGTCTGGGTCAGAAACTGGGTCAGAAAAACATGTTAAAATATTTCTAAAAATACTTTAAAAACTTCTAAAAATCTCCAAAAATAGTTTTACCATTTTGTATTGATATATAAACATGTGATAAAAATTTCAACTCAAATATCAAGCAATTTGAACTATTTTTGTGTCTTATCATTTTTACCAAAAACCAAAACTTATATTTTGTCAAACTTGGATTTTTCAATACATGAATAGGATAGTCAAAATAAGTTTGTCTAAGAAGTTTAAGCATGCATGTATAGAAAGAATACATCTAATATACATAAAAATCATTTAAACTTGTTTTGATCAATCTATTCATGAAAACAAATATCGGTTAAACTAAAAACCGAAAAACCATAAAACGTGTGTGTTGTGCACTTGAGCATATCAACTATTCTTATCTTTACAAATGGATCTAAAACACACTAAACTAAACTAGGATACCTAAGTCTTCTTGATGATCTTCCATCTTCAAGCCGACTCGATCCCAAACGTGATCCTCCGAGTGCAAAGGTATGATCTTGATGCTTGGGCACTGGAATTACCAAGTGAAGGCTTCCAAACTCCTCTTTTTGAAGCAATCACCAACTAATATCTTGATCAATAATCTGTAACTAAAATCACAAGATTATTAGTAAACATAACTACATGAGTTAATCATCATCAAAACTAGAGAGGAAAGCCTCCGGGCCAACAATCTCCCCCTTTTTTATGATGACAAAACTCATGGAGTTAGATATGCATGGATTAAAGTTAAGCTTCAAAGAAGCTCCCCTTTAACTCATGCATAAAACAAATAAACAATAAATATGCAATGAATGACAATGCATAATCATGCATAAACAATAAAAGGCTCTAGATACCAATGAAATGTTCAAAAACAAACATGCTCTAGATACCAATTAAAATTAAACTAAATTAAACTTAATATATGTAAAACATAAATATGCATATATGATTGAGGCAAAACCTGCACATAAAAATAAAGAATTTCAGATTTAGAATGAAGATGTGCAAGTGCTCAATTCTTACCGCTATAGCAAGTGGCTATGCGGGTCATAATCCACAAGGAGGGTTTTGCGATAGAAGCGTTTACGTTTTTGTATTGAAATCTTTATGAAAACCAAACGAGAGTTCTTCTCTGTTTTTAAGTTAAAAAAATGGAAAAGAATTATGTCAAAGTTAGAAGAAAATGAGAGATGAAGAAGGTGGAAAAAATTAGAAAACGGCGAAAGCGACTATGTACAAATGATTATTTACAAGGAAGTGAAAAGGAGTGGTGTTGGTGATTTAATTTACAGAAATGAAAGAAAAGAAAGAAGAGGAAGAAATACTTACCTAGATTGCTTGATGACTTACCTGAAAACCTTTGCATGTTCTACCTTTGTTTAGGAGGCGTTCAACGCATAGATCATAAGCCCGAGCTCAGTCCCCGTTCGCATTATATCATCAAGTCTCGCACAAGCATGAAGTGATACATCTTGAGGAGGAGAACGTCTTCATGAACTATCGTTGGCACTCACATAACATCGTTATACTTGTGCTTTGGAATTCACTTGTAAACTCAACAAAAACAAACGAGGTAAAGTAGAAGAGGAAGACGAAAACAAAGAAAATGAAAGTAAAGATACGAACATAAACAAATGTTTACCTTTATTGCTTGAAACAATGGAAGAAAGGAGGAGGGTACATCAGTGTCACTCTCAACATATGCCTCTCTCTCTTACTTACATGAATCATCATCTAACCTAAACTTACATACAAGTTACATAAAAAGAAAAGAAACACCTAAACTAAGAAATGGAAAACTTGGCTAAATTCTATCTCTGCATGGTCGTCCATTTTCAACACAAAGAATGGCCTGTTATAGGCAAAACCCTAACCATCAGGATCCCGGGGAGATCGGGGGAGCAAACGCTCCCCCTAACTCCCCAACCTTGCTGCGGAAACGCGGCTTGGGCCGCGTTTCCGCGGCCAGGGTGTGGCCAGGTGGCCACACCCTGTTGGTGGGTTGCCCTGGTTTCGCCCTCTGATTTTATCTGGAGTTGGTTTTTCAGTTTGAGTCCCGGATTCCGACAAAATGGCCTTGGATTCTTGGTTAACCGATCGATTCTGAGACGATTCTTCTCAATCGGTTTTCAACCTCTTGATTTTGCCCTGATTTACTGAGTGCGAATTAATTCTGATTTAATTCAGAATTTTGGTGGGCTTTAGGCTCATTTCTCTTCATCTCCTTAAAGAATGGGCCTGCAAATAAATTAAGCAATTACTTATGACAATGCAAAGTTTTATTCGAGAATAAGTATGGAAATATGATACTAAATATGCAATATTAGCGACCGATCACACCCCTATACCTATCTTTTGCTCCTCCTCGAGCAAAACAACTAAACTATACTAAGGATTATTAGACCACTTTCGCAGGTCACGCGATTGCACTGAGCATGTGCAACAAGCCGTTAAACCTCTAGGTTTCCCCTAGAGGACGAGTTTTGTCTCGTGAGGGTTTTCAGCGGATTGCACCCACAAAATCCATAAAGAAAGAGAAACAAAGAGTTAGTATTTTCGAAAAGCATTTTTGAAAGAGAAAATATTTGAAATATAATTGTAAGATCTAAGCAATCTATAAGTTATAGGAAAACTGAATTTTTCATTCCTAAACTTAGTCTCTATTCAAAAATTTGTTATCAATTAAAGTAAGGAGTCAAATTGTACATCTCATCTAGTCTATTACTTTACCCTAAGTCATATGCACCTTGTGACTGTGAAAATTTTAACTAAGGGTTCATTAACTCTAACTCTTATGCCTTATTTATTTATATATATACTTTTTTTTGTGCTATTATTCCTTAGTTCTATTAGGCTTTCTAATCTGCCCATGTAACGAGCCTTTAATCAATGATTCCTAAACCAAACGGTCTAGGGCACCAGGTGAGAAAACACCCCAAGGACTTAAGGACTCGAGCAAATAAGGCCACAAAACTAAGGATTTTATTATATGGACCTCTTTTAGGCGTGAATACTTATGCTTTATTAGGCACAAATACCCAGCTTAATCAGAGGATATATCTTTTTTTCTCAAACTTATCTAATCATCTTTCGCATAAATACTAAGGCATGCTTAGGCCAAAGTACCTAGCTAATCAATAATTAGATTTGCTTATTTCTTTCTTTTTCTTATATATATATATATATATATATATATATATTTTATAAGGCATAAGAATCTTTATTTTTGAACCCTAAGTGTGTAAGTGTATGAGGTGTGCATACTTCATCAAGGTAAAGATCAAGACTAAATTACTTTTGACAAATTATCTTCCTAACCCTAAAAATCAAACAAATAATCTTATTTTGACCAATTATAAAAATCCTAATTTAGATTTTCCTATTCCTTAAAATTTAACTTAATTTCTTACAAAAAATATGTCAAAGTATTGTTTCCATTTTCAAAAAGTTTTTAAAGTAAAGAAAATGTTAATATTTGTTTTTTTAATAAAAAGAAAAAACGAAGTTATGTTAGACCCTCCCCCACACCTATCTCATGCATTGTCCTCAATGTATGAATTAATGCATAGATGCATGAAAAAGACGAAAGGGAAGGAAAATGTTACCTTAAGGTGGTAGTTCCGGTGGCAGTCTGATTGGTCCACGAAATGCGGCCCAATCAACTTTTTGTGGGATTCGGAGGAACCCACCAGAAATATCTTTAATATAACCCATTAAAAAGATAAATCCATGAAGAATTTTTATTAAAAATTTAACCCCATCTAATTTCCAATTCCATAATTGATTTCGGAGTAAAATTTGTCAACCACCTTATCCCAAAATGGAGTATGAAATGATAGAAAGGTTGACTTGGACTCAGGAAGTATAGGAACTAATACCGACTCAGGAAGGTGACTTACGTCAAGTAAAGGTTCAAGAAGTGTGTCCAAGTCAAGAAGTTGAAACTCAAGTCCACATTTATTTTCCAACAATGGAATGTGACTTAATATTGGTGATTCATGTTCAGGAATGATAGGTGGGGGAATCAAAACTGACTCTAACATATTACTCAAGTTTGGTAACAAAACAGGAGTGAAGATTGATTCAAAAAGTTGAACTGGATCACAGATTTAAAAATCTAGGTCACATATCTCATTGAGTTCAATATCTAAAAAATGAGAACTTGCCAATTTGTCAATAGGATTTTCAAAAGTGTAAAATTGGTCAAGTTCAATATGATCATCAAAAATGGGTGATTCAATTTCATGATGAATTGGTACAGGATCCAATGTTGACTCGGGGAAAAGATTAAAATCAGGTGAAGATACCGGAGTCATTATTGAATCAGAAAGTAAAATTGAATCCCTAAGTTGGGGTTGATGATCATATTCATTTTCAAGTTCGATTTCAGGCAAGGGATAACTTGCCAAACTATCAATATTATTTTGAGTTTGGGCAAGTTCAAATGACTGTTCTGAAATGGAACCTTGATTTTCAAAACTACACGACTCTTCGGCTCTAACAGAATGGTTAGTGACATCAGAACTGGTCAAATGGTGAGAACGTAGAGATTCGACCATCATATCTATGTCACAATTTCGAGCATTTTGAGCATGAGTCATGGCTTCAAGCATCTTTTCATAGTTGATGGATTCATTATTTTGATGAAAAGATGAAGTATTGTCTTGGAAGTGGTAGTGAAATTGTGAGTCCATCAGATTTTGTGATTGTTGTTTGGACTCACGCATACTCCTTTCCAAAATTGATGGTTTTCTATTTTGGACTTGTGGAACTGAGTATGACTCTTGGGGATATTATGGACTAGGTGGATAAGGGGGACAAGTTGGTTGAAAATTATGCTCGGGGGAGGTGAATCCCCACTGACTTGGTGAAGAGTTGAAATTATTATGAAAATTATAGTTATTAGATTGGGGGCATGGGTTATATTGATTCGGATAAGACCAATCCGGCACACTAGGTTGGTTAAAGTCATGATATGCCGGGTTGGTAATATCCGAAAATGAACTCGGTGTGTAATATGGATTATTATTAAAGTTGAAAAAATTATTATTATAAGCCATATCACACAATGGAATACAAACAAAAAGAAAGAAAAAAACAAGCAAAGAAGCAAACAAATAAAAGGAAAAATTCTAACTAGGTTAGGGTAGACCTATGACCTAGACGACTCCTAACTGATTAGACTGTCCACGGGAGGTTTAATGCAGACTTTGACCACAAGCTAATCAGCCAGGTCAGGGCAAGGTTGGTGGGAGGTTTTCTGTCAAAAACGTTCCTTAATTAAATAACCACCAACCTTCGGGCTTTCGGCCATCAATCCCTTTCCTAGACACTGATTTGGCAAGAGTCAAATTTCAACACCTTTTCCCCTTAGGATATCTCCTAATTGAGTCCGAGATGTCCCTAGGGCCAACGTCTACTTATTTTTAGTTAGGCTTGGGTGAATGAGTGCTTGGAATCTGATTTTTTGGCTAAGGAAGGGTGATTAAATACCCACCTTATCTTGTTAATGGGTGGTGCCCTTAAAATCAATTTGTGCAAGTGTACAAGATAAATAAGATTCACTCAAAGCGATATAAATCAACCAAGAAGTGAGTCCTATGCTAAATGCAATGTGAACGTACCTTACTTCAGCACTCTTCAACAGTAAAAATAAATGAATTGAAAAGACACGTGCCTAAAATGCAAACTTCTAATCAATTTTTATCTTTTCAACAAATGTTTTACTGTTGATTATTAGCAGGCTTATGTGATGGCATATAAGAAAAAGTAAAGTTGCAGAAAACTATAATTTGCAAAGCAAGCAGCCCTGCAAAAATAACGTTAGTAGTCCATTCCTTTTTGCCGCGGATCCGCGGCTTTGGCCGCGAAAACGCGGCAAAGCAGAGGGCACTTGGTCTCTGCTTTCTAGACCAGAGGCCCAAGGCCACTTATATGTTACTGCAACTTTAATTTCCTGCTTTGCTTGCCCTTAACCTGCAACAGAGAAGAAAATTCGTTATAATTCTAAAAAAATTTTCAAAAAAAATCAGATTTCAATAAAAACGTTACCCTCCCCGGCAACGGTGCCAAAAATTGATTGACGCAAAACCTGCACATAAAAATAAAGAATTTCAGATTTAGAATGAAGATGTGCAAGTGCTCAATTCTTACCGCTATAGCAAGTGGCTATGCGGGTCGTGATCCACAAGGAGGGTTTTGCGATAGAAGCATTTACGTTTTTGTATTGAAATCTTTATGAAAACCAAACGAGAGTTCTTCTCTATTTTTAAGTTAAAAAAATGGAAAAGAATTATGTCAAAGTTAGAAGAAAATGAGAGATGAAGAAGGTGAAAAAAATCAGAAAACGACGAAAGCGACTATGTACAAATGATTATTTACAAGGAAGTGAAAAGGAGTGGTGTTGGTGATTTAATTTACAGAAATGAAAGAAAAGAAAGAAGAGGAAGAAATACTTACCTAGATTGCTTGATGACTTACCTGAAAACCTTTGCATGTTCTACCTTTGTTTAGGAGGCGTTCAACGCATAGATCATAAGCCCGAGCTTAGTCCCAGTTCGCATTATATCATCAAGTCTCGCACAAGCATGAAGTGATACGTCTTGAGGAGGAGAACGTCTTCATGAACTATCGTTGGCACTCACATAACATCGTTATACTTGTGCTTTGGAATTCACTTGTAAACTCAACAAAAACAAAAGAGGTAAAGTAGAAGAGGAAGACGAAAACAAAAGAAAATGAAAGTAAAGATACGAACATAAACAAATGTTTACCTTTATTGCTTGAAACAATGGAAGAAAGGAGGAGGGTACATCGGTGTCACTCTCAACATATGCCTCTCTCTCTTACTTACATGAATCATCATCTAACCTAAACTTACATACAAGTTACATAAAAAGAAAAGAAACACCTAAACTAAGAAATGGAAAACTTGGCTAAATTCTATCTCTGCATGGTCGCCCATTTTCAGCACAAAGAATGGCCTTTTATAGGCAAAACCCTAACATCAGGATCCCGGGGAGATCGGGGGAGCAAACGCTCCCCCTAACTCCCCAACCTTGCTGCGGAAATGCGGCTTGGGCCGCGTTTCCGCGGCCAGGGTGTGGCCAGGTAGCCAGGGTGTGGCCAGGTGGCCACACCCTATTGGTGGGTTGCCCTGGTTTCGCCCTCTGACTTTATCTGGAGTTGGTTTTTCAGTTTGAGTCCCGGATTCTGACGAAATGGCCTTGGATTCTTGGCTTTAACCGATCGATTCTAAGAGGATTCTTCTCAACCGATTTTTAACCTCTTGATTTTGCCCTGATTTACTGAGTGTGAATTAATTCTGATTTAATTCAGAATTTTGGTGGGCTTTGGGCTCATTTCTCTTCATCTCCTTAAAGAATGGGCTTGCAAATAAATTAAGCAATTAATTAAGACAATGTAAAGTTTTATTCTAGAATAAGTATGAAAATATGATACTAAATATGCAATATTAACGACCGATCAATATATAAAACTTGATCAAACTCAAAATCTTTCTCCCCCTTTTTGTCAATCATCAACAAAGGGATAAAAACCAAACAAAACAAAATCTTCTCCCCTTTTTTTAATACAAAGAAACAATCATCAATAAGGGGTAAATAAAGACAATGTTCTCCCCTTTTTTGTCTAAAACAAAAACAAAACAAAATAGGGGTGACAATCAATTAGGATATCAATTGAAAATATGTCAAAGTAGCATCTTGATGCCAATTGAAAGTAAACATAGATCAATCAACAAATGGTATATGCGATATACATTCATGAAGAGGAAGATGTGAAGCTTCCCTACATAGATACATTACATGAAGGAGGGTTGATATGCCCTAATTCACATAACGTACACTATGCAATGCATAAGAGGAGATGTGAAGCTCCCCCTACACACGTGTACCACATAAAGAAGAGATGTCAAGCTCCTCAATACAAGATACACTCAACATGAATCTATATGTAGAAGAGATGTTAAGCTCTCCTTGCATATAGGCAATACAAATCAAAACTTTTGTATTTATCTTTAAATAAAATTTTGAGATACCAATTTAAAAACATACAAATAAACATCTTAATATCAAAAGAGAGTATTTTTCCTTTTAAGTATATGATATCAAAACAAATTTTTATTTTCTATCATAAAGCAAGGGAGTGGAAATACAAATACCAATTGAAATATGAAAATCGAATTTTCTCCCCCTTTATGAAATACCAACAAAAACAATGCGCAGGCTTGAAATAAGATACCAATTGAAAATTGAATCAATTGAAACAAAATTGAAACTCAAGCTTAGCATAAACAAAATATATATGTATGAAAAATTTAATATCAGTCGAAATTGATACTATTGGAATTGAAAGCATACATACAAACATATATGAGTATACAGGAAAGGTCAAAATTGATACCAATTGAAAGAATCCAATGATACCAATTGAAACAACAATAATATCAAAGTATAACTCATATAACCTATCCTCCCAATCATGTTCAAGTTTAAAATGATTTTCACTATAAAGCATACATGAGCATGATCGCCCATCCATCCGCCGGCGGATGGTAGGGGTTTTCAAAAAAGATTTGAAAATATAGTATGTATGAAAAACTCTACCAAATGAGGAATATCGCAACTAGTTATATGAAAAATTTGTAAACTAGTACGAAATCCTTCAAGCAAGGAATAAAACAAAATTATTTTTCATAAACATGAAATTCACAAAATAGCCAACACTCATAATCAATTAAGCATAAATATGACTCATGAAAACAAACACATGAGTAAACAATAAATGTGAGTGTACAAATAAGATGTGAAGATCATAATCATGAAAGATGGACAATAGGCTCAATATTCCTTGAAACATGAAAACATGAAAATCATCAAAACTATTTAATCTTCAAGGTATATGTATGTCCTATACAAACTAAAGTAAACATACATATCCAAACACAACGAGTCCACAAAGATATATGCATGAAGGCACGTGGCTCAAAAGGATGTATATGTATAAACAATAGTTTGGATAAAATAGACATATACATGAAGTTAAACAAAAATCATAAAACAATTCCAAAAAAGGGAATACAAGTTTAAAATGTATGAATCATCAAAACTAGACTATACTAGCACATCTAATGGGTTCAAATAAGCATTCAAACTCAAACATATATAGATATATTTGTGGCCCACTATATGTACAAGTATAAATCCTAGTCTTAATGAAAACTAACATTTAAACATATATTCAAAGCATGAAGCATAAAACAAGACAAAAATCATCATGATAAACAAAAACATGATTATTATGCAAATCCACATGTTATTAAACCTATGATAAATATGATAGCTAAATAAACGGTGAGAACACGAAATAATAGACCATATTAAACATGGGTGTCTCAAAAGGCTATACATGCATTTCAAGGGTCTAATAATCATGGCATGAACATAATAATCTATAAATAATGAAACATGCTATAAACAATAAATATGAAAAGTATGTAAATAATAATTAGGAGTTAGAAATCGTTACCAAAACCTAGAAGGCAACTTTTCTTGTCTCCAAAACATGGTGGTCCTCTCCACCAAACATCCCTTGAAAGTAATGCATCCAAATAATCATTATGAGGTTCGGAACGCATCCACTCCAAGGTACTGCTACTCTCACGTCATGCGAGAGCCCACACCTACATCAAACATAAGAGGGGTGGTCTTTGGTACCCGTACTCTTTTGGGTCCATGGGGGTTAGTATCATTCCTAACCCAAACAATTTATTTGCTAAATTATAATCATGTGTACGATCAAAACAAAATTTAGCAAGGTGGCCCTTACGTCCACAATGTGTACAAGTGTACACATGAGCATACATGGTGTGATGATGGTGACCGTGGGAAGCATGTGTATGCCGTGGAGGGTGTGCATGAAAAGATGGAACTTGTTTCTTTTGAAACAAAGTTTCCAAACGTGTGTGGCTCTTGGCACATTGGCTCAAGGTGGAGCCCAAAAAATCCATATTCTTCTTAAGCATGGATATATCTTGTTCAATTAAAGAAGAGGTGGCACATGCAATAGGTGAAGTGTGTGATACTACCCTAGCATGGCAAACATGTGCATCAATATTATTTTGTAAAGAAACATTTTTCTTTAAACATACATCTAAATCATTTGAAATAGAGATTATTTTATTTTTCAAAGCAACATTCTCTTTTAAAACAAAATCAACTTTTAAAGATAAATTTTCATTTTTCTTCAACACATTGTCACAATCATTTTTATTTTTCAAAAAATTATTTTCCTTTAGTGCAAGGTCTAGTTGAGATCTCAATGAATCCCTTTCATTATAGACCTCAACCTTCTCTTGCAAAACCTTGTCAAGTCTAGAATGCAAACCTTTATTTTCTTTTTCAATTTCTAGACTTTTCTTTTTCAAAATTTTATATTTTTCAAACAATTTTTCACAAACAATAGACAACTCTTCATTCAAAGCATTGGCATCCATATAATCATGATCATCAAATGAAGAGCTAGCACTATCTAGTTGAGTATCCGAATGTACCTCAAGGGAGTCATTCCCTTGGATCATGAAGCATTGTGAGTCGGATTCTCCACTAGATTCCTCCGGTTGGATTTACAATTGAAGCTTGGAGGTGGTGGTGGTTGTCAACATATTCCACACTGCAAATGCGGAATCAAAGTTAGAAGCAAGCATAAGATAATCTTTAGGTAGCGTGCTTCTAATGGCCTCAAGGGCTAGTGTATTGGCCCCTATATGCTTGCTATCACTAAGGTAGGATTCCTTGGTAATGGCAAGATGAACCTTATATCCTAGGGTTTGTAGGTATATGGACATCTTAGTCTTCCAAACAATGATGTTGGAAGGGTCAAACATAGGTGGGGTCATGAAGTCCATGGGTCCAAACTATATGTGTGCAAACAAGCAAATGCAAATGATGATTAGCAAAACCAAGATCACACTCCTAGGATGTAAAGCCTAAAGTATCAGGAGCGTAGGCTCTGATACCAATTGAAAAACACCTAGAGGGGGGTGAATAGGTGTAAATGCTAATCTAGAACCTAAATGCACTAAATGCGGAAGCTTAAAATAATTTTGCAATCACACTTAATACAACCAACAAGTGTAGCCGAATTCCCCGTGAAGGGCTCTGGACTAACTCCTCTTGATTCCCCTAAATAAGGGTTGAGGTGCTATATGAAGCTCTTGTGGTTAAGTATAAGTGAGGCACACACAAACAAGCCAAGCATATAAGGATGATAAGCAATATGAAATAATGCAAGGCATAACACAAGCAATATATGATATGAATGAATGAATGATGCTTTGCACAATTAAAAGAGAGAGAGGGTTAGAGAGACAATGGATCAAACGCTAACAACAAGATATGTTTCGAGGTTCGAGCCCCTAGCTCTACATCCCCGCCTTCACCACCGTGAAGGATTTCCAATCCACTATCTCCCACCGAGGGAACCTCCACCGAAGAGGATTTGTTACAACAAAGGGAGTACCGAACTCCTCTCTCAAACACCACCTCACAACCGAGGGTAGGCCCGTAGCCAAACAACAACCAATCCACCTCACACTTGAGGGATACAAACCAACTCCAACTCCACCTCACCAAGAGGGAGTAAACCACAATCTCAACCTCTATCAAAGAGGGAGCAACCAACAAATGAAGGTTTACAACAAGTGGTATATCTCAACCACAAACCTTTTCTCTTTTTCAACAAAACAAGATCCTAATAGATTAGGATAGAAGATAAGCTCAAGTGTGGAAAAACTAGAGTTTGGAAAACAAAAACTCAAAGAAAAATACTTGGGAAAACTCTTTGTAAAAGATAGAAATGAATAATAATACAAATCTCCCAAATTTCTATTTTCTTTGATTTTTTCAAAAACTCTAAAACAAATAAGATGAATCCTTTTTGGCACTAAAACTCTTTTGAAAACTTGTTTAAAACACTTGAGAAGATCTGAAAATTTTGCTCTAAAAAACTTAGCCAAAATCCCAAAGAGATGGGATTTATATAGGCCAAACAGAAAACTAGCCGTTAGGCTGATCTGGCAGCCTGATAGGCTGGCAGTCGACCGGCCGGTCGACCGCCAACGGTCATAAATATGACCGTTGGGCAATCCCGGTCGACCGTCCAGATACAGAGAGCAAAGCTCTCTGGACGGTCGACCGGTCCGGTCGACCGTGCCTGTGCCTGCCAGATGTGCACAAGGCTGTGCACGTCAGTCGACCGCAACGGTCGACCGGCCTTTGGTGTGGTCGACCCTGCGGTCGATCGACCTGGCCTGTCAGCCACAGTCTGGGTCAGAAACTGGGTTAGAAAAACATGTTAAAATATTTCTAAAAATACTTTAAAAACTTCTAAAAATCCCCAAAAATAGTTTTACCATTTTGCATTGATATATAAACATGTGATAAAAATTTCAACTCAAATATCAAGCAATTTGAACTATTTTTGTGTCTTATCATTTTTACCAAAAACCAAAACTTGTATTTTGTCGAACTTGAATTTTTCAATACATGAATAGGATAGTCAAAATAAGTTTGTCTAAGAAGTTTAAGCATGCATGTATAGAAAGAATACATCTACTATACATATAAACCATTTAAACTTGTTTTGATCAATCTATTCATGAAAACAAATATCGGTTAAACTAAAAACCAAAAAACCATAAAACGTGTGTGTTGTACACTTGAGCATATCAACTATTCTTATCTTTACAAATGGATCTAAAACACACTAAACTAAACTAGGATACCTAAGTCTTCTTGATGATCTTCCATCTTCAAGCCGACTCGATCCCAAACGTGATCCTCCAAGTGCAAAGGTATGATCTTGATGCTCGGGCACTGGAGTTGCCAAGTGAAGGCTTCCAAACTCCTCTTTTTGAAGCAATCACCAACTAATATCTTGATCAATGATCTGTAACTAAAATCACAAGATTATTAGTAAACATAACTACATAAGTTAATCATCACCAAAACTAGAGAGGAAAGCCTCCGGGCCAACATGTAGCCGAATTCTCGGTGAAAGGCTCTGGACTATCTCCTCAAGATTCCTCTAGATAAGAGTTGAGGTGCCACTATGGCTCTCTTGATTGAATACAAATGTGAGTAAACAATTCCAAGCATATAACAATTAAGCACAAGATATATCAAGCATATAAAGATGATAGCAATATAAGCATGAAGATATAAATACAAGTGAGAGCTAGAGAGAGCAATCGCAAACATGGGAGATTTGTTTCGAGGCTCGAGCACCCTTGCTCTACATCCCCGCCTTCAACACTATGAAGGATTTTCACTATAAACGATCCCACCTAATCACTCGGTGCCGCAACACCTACAACGAGTGCACACTAGAACTCCTTGGACTCACTAGTCCCTCTCTTGTTCCCGTAAGAGCAACATGCAAGCACACTAGCTCGCTGAGGTTGCACCTCTACACCGAGCTCTCACATGAACTCGGAACAACACGAAGCCGCAAGATCGCCTCCTCAAATACAAGATGAAACACTTGGTGATCTAAACACTTTGATCACCTAAAAATACTCTCACAACAAAGATCTCTAGAGGATTGATATAGCAATGGATAACTTAAGTATGTGTGAGAAAACTAGATAGAATAGTGGAGGAAAAACTCAAGAAATCTCTTTTGAAAATCACTCTTGAAAACTCTCCTTTTGATATAAAAATATTAGCCCTAAAATAAGTGGACATAAACACATAGAGAGGAAGGAAAAACTAGCTTGAAAACTCTCTAAAAATCTTGTTTAAAACAGTCCAAGAGAACCCCAATTTATAGGCTCCCTAAATATGGCCGTTGGAGGCTAAATCAGCAGCTGATGTTGCTGTCGGTTGACCGCCCGGTTGATTAGTCTACGATTATGCATTATCATATCGCATTTCCATCGATTTATGAATAAATTATCGGTCTAAACCGTGTTTTGGTCTTGATTGCAGGTAGATCCAAAGTTCAAGGGCAAAGGGGTAATAAGAGCCTAATTAAACCACTTTTATGGTAATTAATCCCGCATTACTTGGAGGCCAGGCCAAGGATTATCTAGAAGATTCATTGAACCTAGACTCCTGCGCATGTCAGACGAATATGCGGACGAAATTACCCGAAACCAAATATACCCTGACAATCCACGAGGCCAGAGGAATGATCTGACGAAAACCGGGGAGCTATCTCCCTGGTATTGCCGTGGAAACGCGGCAATAGCCGCGTTTCCGCGGCAAGGCAGTGGAGCCACGCGTCGATTTTCGACGCGTGGCCCCGTCTCGTCTTCCAGAGGCTTCTGAGGCCTATAAATAGCCCTGTATTCAACCAGAGCGAAGGCCGTCTTCGTTTTTAGGAGTAGGTGCAGATTTTAGGAGAGATTTAGTGTAGTGTAGGTGCTTTTCATTTCTCTTCTCTTGTATTTTCATTTCTTTTTAGATCATTGTAGTAGGGCTGAGTGATTCATAGAGAGAGAGAGAGATAGTGAGGGATTGATGTAATAGATAGTGACAGTCTATGTAAAGATGCCTCCTTTCTCTTCCAATGTAATCTCCTTCATCTTCTACATGATTTCTTGCTAACTTTTCTTCTCATGGCAATCTAACTACTAACCACTAACCATCTAACCACTTACTTGATAATCCACATGAATCGGGTTGCCTCTACAAGGCCTTGTTCTTGCAAGAGCCATTGATGGCCAAAGATGATGGGTTCTAACATCTAACTTGCTAACTTACTAACCAAGCTAACTCTCTTTTAGTTCATGCTTTCTTTTAATGTTGATGAGTTGATGCTTGTATTAGCTTGATCTTGATGCATGTTTTGATTGTGATGAACCATCCATGAGCCATGCTTTGTATCGTCTCTTGAAGCCAAGGATTGTGATGGCCGAGGATCAAAATGTAAAGCAACTATCATGAAGAGGTTAGCATGGTTAGTGGAGTATAAAGTAGTTAGTAGCCATGAGTTTTCTTTTCTCTTCTTTTAGAAACTATTTTCAAGCTTCTTTTCTTATTTTTCTATCGATGTTTTCACCATCCTCTTAGTTCAACCTTGTTCCATTTTCTTTTCTATTCGTTTTTCCAACTCACTTTTATTTTGCTTTCTTCGCCGTTTTCATCGCTCTCCTCACCTACCACATTCTGGATTTCCTTTTCTTTTCTTTTTCATTCTTTATCATTCTTTTAACAAAGAAGAACTGTTAACAAAAGACGTGAATAGAAACTGTTAATGCTTCTATCGCCTCCCTTCCCTGTGGATACGACCCGTTAAGCCAATGCTATAACGGAAGTATCGAGGGTACATTAGCACATTCGAGCTTTTCATTTGATTTCACATAATACACATTTTTGAGTGCTAGTTCCGCCCCGATCAAAATTTTTGGCGCCGTTGCCGGGGAGGGGAATGGTTTTGTTTTCACGTTTTTGTTAACATTGTCTTCTCTGTTTTGGTGTGCAGGGCAATATTGACAGGTGCTTCATATTGCAGAACATAAACTAGCTTTGTACCTCCCTGCTCTAGAAAGCAAGGACCCAGCTTCCAAACAAAAGCCGCGCAACCGCGACATTTGCCGCGAAAACGCGGCCATTGTGTGAACATTGTATATGTTGTTGTGCTAGGATGTGTGAATTGTAATAGCTAGTGGATTTGTACTGCTATCTTTCTTGCTTTGATTGCCTACACACCATAATAAATAAAGAACTAAAATACGGCATTTGGACGCGTTTTAAAACGGTTTAGATATTTGCATTTAGGCACGTGTCAATTCAATTCCAAAATACTGTATTTTTGTTCTGTTGTTGTGATTTGGATGGAGATTTACATATGGTATTGCATATAGCATAGGACAAACACGTGGGTGATCTATCGCTTTGTGTTATATTCTTGTCTATATTGCACACTTGCACGAATTGAACTTAAGGGCAAACTCCAAACAAGATAAGGTGGGGATTTCATCACCCTTCCTTCGCCCAAAAATCATCTCCCCACTCACACAACCCAAGCCCTAATAAAATTTGAATAGACGTTGGCCCTAGGGACATCTAGGTCTAGGTCAACCCTCCTATTGGCTTGGTTTTGATTTTTATTTTCTTTTTGTTTGTTGTTTGATTTTTCCTTTTTGTTTGTGATTGTTTGTGAAATGGCATTCAATAATAACAATTCTTTCAATGCGAATATGAATCCATATTTCACACCAACCCCATTTGTTTCGGATAATTCCAACCTGGCGTTTTACAATATGCATCAACCACATACACCGGGTTGGCCTTATCCGAATCATTTCAACCCATACCCACATTCTTATGAATATAATTTCTAAAATAATTTCAACTCGTCACAGAGTCAATGGGGATTCACTTCCCCCGAGTTTAATTATCAACCTCCTTGTCCACAATATCCACCTTGTCCACAATTTACACAATGTTCATTCCCGATTTCGCTTCCTATACTCCTTTTTCTGAACCACCAATTGAAAAAAATCTGAGTTCGAAAAGAGAGTAGAAGTCAATTTACAAGAGGCCGAGCAACAACTTCAGAAAACATTGGCCTCTCTAAAACATATTCAAGAGTCTTACTCAGTTCCATCCCCTCATAATGAACAACCATTTGTCCTGGGAACGAGTAAAGAATTCTTGTGTGAGTCTAAGTTTCAATCTCAACACATTTTTGACTCACAAAATTTTCAAAACCAAGATTCTTATACTCCCATTCTAGAGCAACCACTTGGAGATACATCATATCAAGATAAGAGTATACATATTTTGCAAGAGTCTATATTACAATTCCAAAAATCATCTGCTGAGTCTGTCAATAGGGTGGAAGCACAATTGAGTCAATTGGTTAACATTTATATGAATGAGGAAACTCTATCTTATCAACCTTTGACCAATTCAGCTATGCCATACTCTATTGATCTGACCCAAGACTCATGTCATTTTGGAAATCATGATTCAATTTCAGCACACCCATCTGAACTTGTCCAAAATTTAAATGTTAAAGATCCCAGTGATATTTTGGCAAGTTATCCATTTCCTAAAATTGAACTTGAGCATGAATATGATCATGAACCTCAAATTAGTGATTCAATTCTACTTCCTGATTCAATTATGACTCCGGTATCTTCACCTGAATTCAGTCCTTTTCCTGAGTCAGTATTGAATCCTGTACCTATTCATTGTGAAATTGAATCACCAATCATTTATGATGATCATATTGAACTTGACCAATTTCATACTTTTGAAACTCCCATTGATAAATTGGCAAGTTCTCATTTTTGTGAAATTGAACTCAATGAGGAATGTGACTTTGATTCTCAAATTTGTGATTCAGTTCAAATTCCTGAATCATTATTGACTCCTGTTATATTACCCAATTTGAGTAACATTTTCGAGTCAGTTTTGATTCCCATACCTGTCATTCCTGAACTTGAATCACCAATCTTCGATAGTCACATTCCATCACGGGGAAATAAATGTGGACTTGAGCTTCATCTTCTTGATTTGGACCCACTTCCTGAACCATCTCGACTCCCGAACCTTTACTTGACTTAAGTCTTTTTCCTGAGTCGGTATTAGTTCATGTGCTTCCTGAGTCCAAATCAATCATTCCATCTTTTTATACTTCATTCTGGGACAAAGGTGTTGATAAATTTGACTCTGAAATTATTTTGCAAATTTGGAAATTGGATGGGGTAAATTTTTTAATAAAAATTATAAATATATACATCATTCTAGTGGGTTGTATCATGGAGGTCTCTGGTGGGTTCCTCCGGACTTCACGCAAGAATGATTGGGTCGCATTTCGTTGACCAATCAGACCGCCACCGGAACTACCACCTTGAGGTGATTTTTCCTTCCCTCTCTATTTGTTTCATGCATACATACATCACGATGCATTGAGGACAATGCATGAGATAAGTGTGGGGAAGGGTTTACTAACATAGAGTTTTTTAGATTTTCTTTCTTTACACTTCTTTTAGGATACTTTTAGAAATCTTTCCTTTTGTATAGGAATTTTTCTCTTTCTTTAAAAACTTTTTGAAATAAGAGACAAAGTTTTGATCTATTTTTAAGAAAATTAAGATGATCTTAGAAATTAAGAAAGCCTTAATTATGACATCTTAAACCTAGTCGAAATAATGGATCTTGTTTAAAATTATAGGCTAAGTAAGATAAATTGGGGAGATAATTTTATCTTGAATTTTTTGCCTTAGATAGTATGCACATCGCACTTACACAATTTTTAGGATGGAAACAAAGACCTAAAATGCCATAAAGTAAATAAAAAGAAAATATATATATATAAATAAAACATCACTTATTAAGCTGGATAACTATGCCTCAAGAAGCATGATTATTCACGCCTAACGGTGGTTAAAAGAATCAAATAATCCCCCTTAGTTTTGTGGCCTTGTTTACTCGAGTCCTTTAACCCGAGGGATGTTTTCTCATCTGGTGCCCTAGGACCGTCTAGTTTGGGAGTCATCGGTTATAGGCTCGCTACATGGGTGAACTAAGAAAGCCTAAGAAAACTAAGGGAAGAAAAAGAAAAAAAATAATAATATAAATAAATGGCTTGATGGTTAGAGTTGAAATCCCAGAAATCTTTACTATCACAGAGTGCATATTATCTAGGTTTTTATGAGAGATAAAATATTCAATCCAATTTTGAATTCTTACCTTAATTGAAGATAAGATCTTGCATAGAGACTAAGTTTAAGGAAGATTGATTTGTGGTGGACTTATGACCTTAGATCACTTATATTTTTTTGCAAAAATAGTTCGAAAACTTGTCTCTCTTTCAAAATGTGTTTTCAAAATACTAACATCTGTCTTCTTTCTTTATGGATTTTGTGGGTGCAATCCGCTGAAAACCTTCAGGAGACAACACTCCTCATTTAGGGGTAACCTAGAGGTTTAACGTCTTGTTGCACATGCTCAGTGCAATCGCGTCACCTGCGAAAGTGGTGTAATAACATTTGTAGTATAGTTTTCTTTTCTTGTTTTGCTCGGGTCGAGCAAAAGATAAGTTGGGGGTGTGATTAGTCTACGATTATGCATTATCATATCGCATTTCCCACCGATTTATGAATAAATTGTCGGTCTAAATCGTGTTTTGGTCTTGATTGCAGATAGATCCAAAGTTCAAGGGCAAAGGGGTAATAAGAGCCTAATTAAACCTCTTTTATGGTAATTAATCCCGCATTACTTGGAGGCCAAGTGATTGGTCGCTAATATTGCATATTTAGTATCATATTTCCATACTTATTTTAGAATAAAAGCCTGCATTGTCCTAATTAATTGTTTAATTTATTTGCAGGCCCAATCTTTAAGGAGTTGAAGAGAAATGAGCCCAAAGCCCACCAAAATTCTGAATTAAATCAGAATTAATTCGCACTCACTAAATCAGGGCAAAATCAAGAGGTTGAAACCGGTTGAGAAGAATCCTCTCAGGATCGATCGGTTAAAGCCAAGAATCCAAGGCCATTTCTTCAAAATCTCGGTTCCAAACTGCAAAACCAACTCCAGATAAAGTCAGAGGGAGAAACCGGGGAGACCCACCAACCGGGTGTGGCCACCTGGCCACACCCTGGCCGCGAAAACGCGGCTTTTGCCGCGTTTTTGTGGCAATCTTGGGAGTTAGGGGGAGCGTTTGCTCCCCCGACCTCCCCGGGATCCTGGTTGTTGGGTTTATGCCTATAAAAGGCCTGTACTTGCGCTGAAAATGGGACGCCAATGCAGAGTTAGGATTTTAGACTAGTTTTTTCATTTTGTAGTTTAGTTTTTACTTTTATGTAACTTGTATGTAGCTTAGGGTAGAAGAAGATTCATGAAAGTAAGAGAGAGAGGCATATGTTGAGAGTGACACCGATGTACCCTCCTCCTTTCTTTCATTGTCTCAAGCAATAAAGGTAAACTTTTATTTATGTTCGTTTCTTTACTTTCCTTTTCTTTTGTTTTGCTTTCCTCTTCCTCTTTCTACTTTACCTTGGTTGTGTTTGTTGAGTTTACAAGTGAAATCCAAAGCAAGTATAACTAAGCTACGTGAGAGCCAGCGATAGTTCATGAAGACGTTCTCCTCTTCCAAGATCCGCATCACTTCGTTCTTGCTAGGCTTGACGATATAATGTGCACGGAGACTGAGCTCGAGCTTATGATCTATGCGTTGAACGCCTCCGAAGCAAAGGTAGAACTTGCACAGGTTTCCAAGTAAGTCATCACCAAACTAGGTAAGTAATTCTTAACTTTCTTTCTTTTCTTTTATCGCTATAGTATAGATCGCCAACACGATTTCTTTCACCACTTCTTCGCAATCGTTTTCATTCTTTTTTCCAAATCATTTGTACATAGATGCTTTCGCCGTTTTCTGATTTTTCCACTTTCTTCATCTTTCATTTTCTTCTAACATGACATAATTCTTTTTTCCATTTTCTTAACTTAAAAACAGAGAAGAACTATCGTTTTGTTTTCTTAACGATTTTAATAAAGAACCGTAAAGCTTCCATCGCAAACCCTCCTTGTGGATCACGACCCGCATAGCCACTTGCTATAGCGGAAGAATTGAGCACTTGCACATTTCCTTTCTTAAGTTCTGTAATCTCGTATTTTTTGTGCATATTTAGCATCAATCCAAATTTGGCGCCGTTGCCGGGGAGGGTAAAACGGTTTTATTGAAATCTGAATTTTTATTGAAAATTTTTTAGAAGTAAACGAATTTTCTTCTCTGTTGCAGGTTACAGGGCAAGCAAAGCAGGAAAATAAGTTTGCAGTGACATACAAGTGGTATTGGGCCTCTGCTCTAAAAGCAGAGACCCATTGCCCTCTGAATTGCCGCGTTTCCATGGCAAAAGCCGCGGATCCGTGGCAATAAAGAGCTGACTACTAACAGGTTTTTGCAGGGCTGCTACCTTTGCAAATTCTAGTTTGCTGTAATTATTTATTTCTTATATGCCATCACAAAAACCTGCTAATAATCAACAGTAAAAAGTTTGTTGCAAAAGTTAAAAATTGATTAGACGTTTACATTTTAGGCACGTGTCTTTTCAATTCATTTACTTTTACTGTTGAAGAGTGCTGGAGCAAGGTACGTTCGCATTGCATTTAGCATAGGACTCACTTCTTGGTTGATTTATATCGCTTTGAGTGAATCTTATTTATCTTGTACACTTGTACAAATTGATTTAAGAGCACCACCCATTAACAAGATAAGGTGGGTATTTAATCACCCTTCCTTAGCCCAAAAATCAGATTCCAAGCACTCATTAACCCAAGCCTAACTAAAAATGAGTAGACGTTGGCCCTAGGGACATCTCGGACTCAATTAGGAGATTATCCTAAGGGGGAAAGGTGTTGGAATTTGACTCTTGCCAAATCAGTGTCTAGGAAAGGGATTGAGGGCCGAAAGCCAGAAGGTTGGTGGTTATTTAATTAAGGAACGTCTTTGACGGAAAACCTCCCACCAACCTTGCCCTGACCTGGCTGATTAGCTTGTGGTTAAAGTCTGACAGTCTAACCAGTTAGGAGTCGTCTAGGTTCTAAGTCTAACCTAACTTAGGCTAGAATTTTTTCTTTTTTTGTTTGTTTATTTGTTTGTTTTTCTTGTTTTGTATTCTATTGTGTGATATGGACTATAATAATAATTTTTTCAACTACAATAATAATCCATATTACACATCGACTTCATTTTCGGATATTACCAACCCGGCATATCATAACTTTGACCAACCTAGTGTGCCGGATTGGTCTTATCCGAATCAATATGACCGATACCCCATCTAATAACTATAATTTTCATAATGATTTCAACTCTTCACCGAGTCAGTGGGGATTCACCTCCCCTGAGCATAATTTCCAACCACCTTGCCCTCCTTCTCCACCCAGTCCACATTATGTTCAAGATTCATACTCAGTTCCACCCGTCCAAAATAGGAAACCATCAATTATGGAAATGAGTATGCGTGAGTCCAAACACAAATCCCAAAATCTGATGGACTCACAATTTTACTACCACTTCCAAGACAATTCATCTTTTCATCAAAACAATGAACCTATCAACTATGAAAAGATGCTTGAAGCCATGACTCAGGCTCAAACCACTCGTAATCGTGACATAGATATGATGGTCGAATCTCTACGTTCCCAGCGTCCTGATGTCACTAACTATTCTGTTAGAGCCGAAGAGTCATGTAGTTTTGGAACTCAAGATTCCTTTTCAGCACAATCATTTGAACTTGCCCAAACTCCAAATGAAATTGATAATTTGGCAAGTTATCCTTTTCCTGAAATCGAACTTGAAAATGAATATGATCTCGAACCCCAACTTAGTGATTCAATTATTCTTCCTAATTCAATAATGACTCCGGTATCTTTACCTGACTTCAATCTTTTCTCGGCGTCGACATTGGATCCTGTCCCAATTCATAATGAAATTGAATCACCCATCTTTGAGGATCATATTGAACTTGACCAATTATACACTTTTGAAGATCCTATTGACAAATTGGCAAGTTCTCCATTTTTTGATATTGAACTCAATGAGATATGTGACCTAGATTCTCAAATCTGTGATCCAGTTCAACTTTCTGAATCAATCTTGACTCCCGTTTTGTTACCAAACTTGAGTAATATTTTAGAGTCAGTTTTGATTCCTCCACCTATCATTCCTGAACTGGAATCACCCATATTAGGTCACATTCCATTGTTGGAAAATACATGTGGACTGGAGTTTCAACTCCTTGACTTGGACCCAATTGCTGAACCTTTTTCGACTTCTGAACCTTTACTTAACTTAAGTCACCTTCCTGAGTCGGTATTAGTTCCTGTCCTTCCTGAGTCCAAGTCAACTGTTCTATCATTTCATACTCCATTCTGGGACGAGGTGGTTGACAAATTTGACTCCGAAATTAGTTATGGAATATGGAAATTAGATGGGGTCACATACTTAATAAAAATCCTTAATGGACACATCTTTTTAATGGGTTATATTAGTGTAATTTCTGGTGGGTTCCTCCGAGACCCAAGAAAAGTTGATTGGGCCGCGTTTCGTGGACCAATCAGACCACCACCGGAACCACCACCATAAGGTAACACTTTCCTTCCCTTTCTTTTTTTTCATGAATCTATGCATTAATTCATACATTGAGGACAATGCATGAGATAGGTGTGGGGGAGGGTCTAACATAACTTTTCTTTTTCTTAAAAAAAAAATTAACATTTTTCTCTTTATTAAAAACTTTTTGAAAAATAGAAACAATATTTTGACTTATTTTTGTAAGAAATTAAGTTAATTTTAAGGAATAGGAAAATCTAAATTAGGATTTCTTATACTTGGTCAAAATAAGATTATTTGTTTGATTTTTAGAGTTAGGAAGATAATTTGTCAAAGTAATTTAGTCTTGATCTTTACCTTGATGAAATATGCACACTTCATACACTTACACACTTAGGGTTCAAAAATAAAGATTCTTATGCCTTATAAAAATATATATATATATATAAAAAGATAAACAAATCTAATTATTGATTAGCTAGGTGCTTTGGCCTAAGCAAGCCTTAGTATTTATGCGAAAGATAATTAGATAAGTTTGAGGAAAAAAATAAACAAATCTAATTATTGATTAGCTAGGTGCTTTGGCCTAAGCAAGCCTTAGTATTTATGCGAAAGATTATTAGATAAGTTTAAGAAAAAAAAAAAAATATATATATATATATATATATATATATATATATATATATATATATAATCCTCTGATTAAGCTGGGTATTTGTGCCTAATAAAGCATAAGTAATCACGCCTAAAAGAGGTTCATATAATAAAATCCTTAGTTTTGTGGCCTTATTTGCTCGAGCCCTTAAGTCCTTGGGGTGTTTTCTCACCTGGTGCCCTAAGACCGTTTGGTTTGGGAGTCATCGATTAAAGGCTCGTTACATGAGCAGATTAGAAAGCCTAATAGAACTGAGGAATAATACCACAAAAAAAAACAAAAAATATATATATATAAATGAATAAGGCATAAGAGTTAGAGTTAATGAACCCTTAGTCAAAATTTTCACAGTCACAAGTGCATATGACTTAAGGTAAAGTAATAGATTAGATGAGAAGCACAATTTGACTCCTTACTTAAATTGATAACAAATTTTGAATAGAGACTAAGTTTAGGAATGAAAAATTCAGTTTTCCTATAACTTATAGATTGCTTAGATCTTACAATTATATTTCAAATATTTTTCTCTTTCAAAATGCTTTTCGAAAATACTAACTCTTTATTTCTCTTTCTTTATGGATTTTGTGGGTGTAATCCGCTGAAAACCCTCACGAGATAAAACTCGTCCTCTAGGGGAAACCTAGAGGTTTAACGGCTTCTTGCACATGCTCAGTGCAATCGCGTGACATGCGAAAGTGGTCTAATAATCCTTAGTATAGTTTAGTTGTTTTGCTCGAGGACGAGCAAAAGATAGGTATGGGGGTGCCAAGCCAAGGATTATCTAGAAGATTTATTGAACCTAGACTCCTGCGCATGTCAGACGAATATGCGGACGAAATTACCCGAAACCGAATATACCCTGACAATCCACGAGGCCAGAGGAATGTTCTGACAAAAACCAGGGAGCTATCTCCCTAGTATTGCCGCGAAAATGCGGCAATAGCCGCGTTTCTGCAGCAAGGCAGTGGAGCCACGCGTCGATTTTCGATGCGTGGCCCCGTCTCGTCTTCCAGAGGCTTCTGAGGCCTATAAATAGCCCTGTATTCGACCAGAGCAGAGGCCGTCTTCGTTTTTAGGAGTAGGTGCAGATTTTAGGAGAGATTTAGTGTAGTGTAGGTGCTTTTCATTTCTCTTCTCTTGTATTTTCCTTTATTTTTAGATCATTGTAGTAGGGCTGAGTGATTCATAGAGAGAGATAGTGAGGGATTGATGTAATAGATAGTGACAGTCTATGTAAAGATGCCTCCTTTCTCTTCCAATGTAATCTCCTTAATCTTCTACATGATTTCTTGCTAACTTTTCTTCTCATGGCAATCTAACTACTAACCACTAACCATCTAACCACTTACTTGATAATCCACATGAATCGGGTTGCCTCTACAAGGCCTTGTTCTTGAAGAGCCATTGATGGCCAAAGATGATGGGTTCTAACATCTAACTTGCTAACTTGCTAACCAAGCTAACTCTCTTTTAGTTCATGCTTTCTTTTAATGTTGATGAGTTGATGCTTGTATTAGCTTGATCTTGATGCATGTTTTGATTGTGATGAACCATCCATGAGCCATGCTTTGTATCGTCTCTTGAAGCCAAGGATTGTGATGGCCGAGGATCAAAATGTGAGGCAACTATCATGAAGAGGTTAGCATGGTTAGTGGAGTATTTAGTAGTTAGTAGCCATGAGTTTTCTTTTCTCTTCTTTTAGAAACTATTTTCAAGCTTCTTTTCTTATTTTTCTATCGATGTTTTCACCATCCTCTTAGTTCAACCTTATTCCATTTTCTTTTCTATTCCTTTTTCCAACTCACTTTTATTTTGCTTTCTTCGCCGTTTTCATCGCTCTCCTCACCTACCACATTCTGGATTTCCTTTTCTTTTCTTTTTCATTCTTTATCATTCTTTTAACAAAGAAGAACTGTTAACAAAAGACGTGAATAGAAACTGTTAATGCTTCTATCGCCTCCCTTCCCTGTGGATACGACCCGTTAAGCCAATGCTATAATGGAAGTGTCGAGGGTACATTAGCACATTCGAGCTTTTCATTTGATTTCACATAATACACATTTTTGTGTGCTAGTTCCGCCCCGATCACCGGTCGACCGGCCAACGGTCAGATTTTTGACTATCGACCGCCCAATCGACTGAGGCTAGATCCAGATAGCAGAGCTCTCTGGCCGGTCGACCGGGGCCAGATCCAGAGAGCAAAGCTCTCTGGATCAGTCGACCGACCCACCAGCCGAGTAGCTGTGCACGTTTGTGCACATCGGTCGACCGGACCGATCGACCGACTTCTGTCTTGGTCGACCGTCCGGTCGACCGACAGATGGCCAGGTCAAACATTTAGGGATTAAAACTTGGTTTTTATATCTTTAATAAAATCCCATAAATTCTCATAAATTCTATAAAAATGAGTTCATTAATATACTTTAATATACAAACATGTTTGATTAAAAATCAAAGCATATTACAAATATTTTGAACTATTTTTGTGATATAGAAATTTTGGCTTTAAATAAAAATCGTATTTTCAAAAATAATCTACAAATTGAAAAAAATTTCCAAAACTTCTCTAAATACAAAAATAAGATATTTTAAACACTTTTGAAGCTTAGTGTGTATGGATATGATCCACTATATACATGAGATGAAATATCTATGTTTTTGACAATAAGCTTTAAAATAGTCTTGATAAAACACATGTATATTTTGAAGCTTAAAAACCAAAACAGTATTTTCTAAAACACATAATAAATTTTGTGTGTATGTATATGAACTTAAGCAATCCACCAACTAATCTATCCTTTACATTTTATATAAAACCAAATCTTGACACTTACAAAACCTGACACAAGTCTTCTTGAAAATCTTCTCTAGAAAATCTTCTTCTTCTTCTTGACTTTGTTCAAATCTTGATCCAATGAGCTAGACTTCTCTTGAGTACTTGATGCAATCTTGATGTGCGAGCTCTTGAATCAACATGTGCTAGCTCCAAAACTTGACTTCGAATCCTTTATTGAAACTAAACACCTACTAAGATCTTGATCAAATATCTGAGACTAAATAAACACAAGATCATTAGTACTATAACTACATGAGTTAATCATCATCAAAACTAGAGCGATGGGCCTTTGGGCCAACATGTATGTCTAATTATGTAAGGGTATGTTTGAATGTATATATGTATGTATATAAGTACATGTATATTATGTGTATAAGAGTGTACGTGTATATATGTGGAGCATATTTATGTATGGGGTGTATACCAGTACATGTGTATAATTGCATTCATGTGAGTTCATATGCTTGGAACTCGCTCGTGCGATCCGAACCAGTAACAGGAGACCCAGACCCGATCTGGATTCGTGTTCGTCATGAACCCGATACACTGGCGATTCGAAGACTGATCCATGGGATGATTCAGATGTCCATATCAATTCGTGTAGTGAAGACTAGACAGCAATTCGGACCCAAAACCGCGTCATTTTACGTAAGTATTTGCTTTTGTATTTTTTTCTCAATTTACCGGTGTCAGTAGTGTTTATTTGTTACTTATATTATTACATGTGACCGTCTAAATTATTTTACCAGTTTGATTACCTATATCACTTCATGAGTCATCAGTGAGTGTTCACTTTATTTATTTAGTTGATTTGAGCGATTATCAGCATCATTTCATGTGTTGGTAGTTTGTCGTTGTTAGCTTAGGCCTAGTATAGGATACCGTAGACTGTGACTTAATTTGATCTATTGACTGAATGGCCGAATTTATATTTGAGCATCAGACATATATGGACCTTGTATTTTGATATTGAGATATTAGACTTGTACCACTTAATGTATAGATGGTTAACATTTTCGGATTCGGATCTACTTATGATGTACGTTAGTCTATCTATGGGATTGATTTTGATATTATTGGTTCGTGATTGTGATTAGATGTATATTTTATATGGAGTATTTATCAAACTTGTTAATTATTTATTTGATGATTACTCAGATAAGAATTTAATTGAACTTAGTGAGAGTTGGTTGGCTTGAGGCCTATCTTTGTTATAGAGGATTTTGAATAATATGTTAATAGGATTGATATAGTTGGAGTTATAATTGTGATTATTTGGATTTATGTACAGACTATATCGTTTTAGTACAGATGATGTTTTGATGATGTTGAGTATAAGAAGTAGATATTTCTAGATTTCATGTAACTTGAGGATGTCCCACTCCCTAGTTATGACCTTGAATGGGATTGAAACTATTAGTGATGTAACTTAGGTGATAATGAGAATTAGATCTCGAATTTAACTAGATCATGATGGTAGTTATATGAGTGGATGTTCAGATGACATTATCAGTAGAATTGATTATTCGTATTGATGTAAAACTGGTAAAAGTTTAGTCGGATATTGATGATTGATTTAATAAACGGGATCTTGGACTTGTCTAGTAGACTCAATTGGATTGGAGTTGACTTGGGGTTTGAGGAATAGATGTTAATTGGGTTGACCTGACCTGGTGGATTTTAGAGATATATATACTTGATATGTTACTTGAGTTTGGGATCTTGTGATTGACCTGGATAGAATAAGAGTAGGTGATGATCTTAATCAGATTAGAGTGTAGGAATTTGATTAGATGTATTAGAACATGTAGTTATTTCAGTTATTGAGATTTGGATATATGGATGACTTGAGGATCAATGCCTAGACTTGTTTCTCTAATCATTCATGTCACTGAAAGTACTAGGAAAGTATCCTTAGGTCGTAACACTCGGTAAACTCTATTCATCGTATACACGGTTATTGATACTATCCACTGTTATTATTATTATTCACCATGTATACGATTACTGTTACTGTATCATCCAAGTACTCTAGGTAACATGATTTTGATAGTTGTAATAGAATTAAATAATAATGTAAAAATGATAACTTACACTGAGATTGGAAAAATTGGTGGAGGAGACAACGTCTGTAGTTTGGGTGAACCTAGGATACAGGTTACGCAGCCGAAATGAGGGTTCCACTGCAGGATTCCCAGGGATGACTGGCATCCATCTGATATTACTACTGTTATTGTTATTGTTACTATTACTGAGTACCTAGCGGTTGATCGGGGCGGAACAAGCACTTAAAAATATATGTTTTGTAAAATCAATGAAAAGCCTGTGTGTGCTAATGCTCCCTTGATACTTCCGTTATAGCATTAGCTCAACGGGTCGAATCCACAGGAACGGGAGGCAATAGAAGCATTAACAGTTCTTATTCACGTGTTATGTTAACAATTCCTTCTTTATTAAAGAATGATAAAAAAGATAAAGAAAAAAAATCTAGAAGTGATAGGGGAGAAGGCGATGAAATCGGCGAAGTGAAAATAAAAGCGAAGTGGTTTTGAAAACAAAAGGAAGATGAAACAAAAATGAACTAAGATGTTGGTGAAAATAATGAAAAAAATGATAAAAGGGTTTGAAATTGATTTTAAAATAAGATAAAAGAAAACTCGTGGCTACTAACTACTAATTGCTCTAATAATCATGCTAACCTCTTAGTGATCGTTGCTTCATATGGATCCTTGGCCATCACTAGTCCTTGACTTCAAGAGACGATACAAAGCATGACACATAAGATTGTCCTTTCACATTCAAACAACACATTCATACCACACAAAAAGTTGCAAGCTACGAATAGATCATCAAAATCGGTTAGAGGTGAGCATGAAATAAAGAAGACATTACAAGTTATAAAGTTAGTGGGTTGGATGTTGAAATGTTAGAATGTTAGAATCCATCATCATGAGCCATCAATGGCTCTTGCAAGAGCAAGGCCTTGTAGAGGCTATTAGATTCATGTAGATTACCAAGTAATTGGTTAGATGGTTAGTGGTCAGTAGTTAGATTGCCATGAGAAGAAAATTAGCTTTGCATCATGTAGAAGATGGAGGAGATTACATTGGAGAAGAAAGGAGACACCTTTACATAGATTATCACCATCTATTACATCAATATCTCTCTATCTTTCTCTGAATCAACTCAGCCCTACTACAAGATCTAAAAAGAAATAAAAATATAAAATAAAAAAAAAGAAGAAAAGAACAACTATATTAACATACACTAAAAGAGAGAAAAACTAGCCTATTTCTCAATCTGCTTGCATTTTAGGCCTCTAAAGAGGTATATATAGGCAAAAAGGCTTCTAAAAGATGAGACGAGGCTACGAGTCGAAATTGACGCGTGGCTCTCCTATAAGGCCATGAAAACGGGGCTATAGCCGCGTTTTTGTGGCCAAATCAGGGACTTAGGTCTCTGGTTTTGGCGAGCATATTCGCCTTGCTTCAGGGACCTTCCAGATGTGCTCAGATTCAGTTATTTTCGTCCGGATATTCGTCTGACATGCGCAAGGGTCTAGGTTCAATCTATTTCTAGAAGCTCCCTTACTTGGCCTCCAAAAAATCCAAATTTAATTATTAAAAAATGGGTTTAATTAAGCTCTTTTTACCCTTTTGCCCTCCTTGTCTTGATTATCTACAAGAGAGACCAAAACACAGTTTAGACTGACATTTTGTTCATAAATCAGTAGGAAAATGGTATATAATAATGCATATCTGTAGACTAATCACACCCCCACACTTATCTGTTACTCGTCCCGAGTAAAAGAAGAAAAAAAAACTATATTATAAATGTTATACACCACTTTCGCAGGTGACGCGATTGCACTGAGCGTGTGCAACAAGCCGTTAAACCTCTAGGTTACCCCTGGAAGAGGAGTTTTGTTTCCTGAGGGTTTTCAGCAGGTTGCACGCACAAAATCCATAAAGAAAGAAAATAAATGTTAGTGTTTTGAAAACGTATTTTGAAAGATAGACAAGTTTTTGAAATATTTTTGCAAAAATATAAGCAATCTAAGATCATAAGTCCACCAAAAATTATTCTTCCTTAAACTTAGTCTATAAGCACCTTGTCTTCAATTAAGATAAGAATTCAAAATTAGATTGAATATTTTATCCTTCATAAAATCTAGATAATCTGCACTTTGTGATAGTGAAAATTTATAGGATTTCAACTCTAACCATCAAGCCATTTATATATATATATATATATATATATATATATATATATATTTCTTTTTCTTATTTTTTTTTCTTCCCTTAGTTTTCTTAGGCTTTCTAGTTCACCCGGGTAGTGAGCCTTTAATGGATGACTCCTAGACTGGATGGTCTTAGGGCACCAGATGAGAAAATATCCCTCGGGTTTAAGGACTCGAGTAAATAAGGCCACAAAACTAAGAGGGATTATTTGTTCTTTATTATCACCTTTAGGCACGAATAATCATGCTTCTTGAGGCATAGTTGTCCAGCTTAATAAGTGATTTTTTCTTCATATATAATATATGTACTTTTTTCTTTTTATTTATTTTTGCTTTATGGCATTTTATGTCTTTGTTTCCATCCCAAAAATTGTGTTTGTGTGAAGTGCAAACTATCTAAGGCAAAAATTCTAGATAAAATTATCTCCCCAATTTATCTTACTTAACCTATAATCTTAAACAAGATCCATTATTTCGATTAGGTGTAAAATGTCATCATTAAGACTTTCTTAATTTCTAAGATCATCTTAATTTTCTTTAAAATAGATCAAAACTTTATTTCTTGTTTCCAAAAGTTTTTTTAAGAAAGAGAAATATCCTATACAAAAGGGAAGATTTCTAAAAGTATCCTAATAGAAGTGAAAAATAAAGAAAATTTAAAAACTCTATGTTAGTAAACCCTCCCCCACCTTATGTGTTGTCCTCAATGCATCGTGAATGTATGTATACATGAAACAAATAGAGAGGGAAAGAAAAATCACCTCAAGGTGGCGGTCTGGGTGGCGGTCTGATTGGTCCACGAAATGTGGCAATCCAATTTGCGTTGAGATCGGAGGAACCTATCAGAACCGCTATAATACAACCCACTAGAATGATGTAAATATGGATGATTTTATTAAGAATTTTACCCCATCTAATTTTTAAAATAATTTCAGAGTCATTATTATCAACACCATTGTCTCAAATGGAGTATGAAAAGATGGAATGATTGATTTGGGCTCAGGATGTACATGAACTAATATCAACTCAGGAATATGACTTAAGTTAAGTAAAGGCTCAAGAGTTCAAATTTGTTCAGGAATCGGGTCCAAATCAAGAAATTGAAATCCTATTCCACATTCATTTTCTCATAACGGAATGTGACTTTCTAAGATAGGGGATTCAAGTTCAAGAATAACAGGTATGGGAAGCAAAACTGACTCTAAAATGTTGCTCAAATCGGGTAGCAAAATAGGAGTCAATTCAGGAAATTGGACTGAATCACAAATTTGAGGATTGAAGTCACGTTCTTGTCTGAATTCAATTTCTTTGAAAGGAAAACTTGCTAATTTGTCAATGGGACATTCAAAAGTACGAAATTAGTCAACTTCAATTTGTTGATCTTAAAAGATTGGTGATTCAATTTCATGATGGATTAGTACAGGATTCAATGTTGACTTATGAAAAGGATTGAAGTGAGGTAAAGATATCGGAGTCAACATTGAATCAAAAAGTGGAACTGAATTATCAAGTTGAGGTTCAAGATCATATTCATGCTCAAGTTTAATTTCAGAAAAAGGATAACTTGCCAAAATTTCAACATGGTTATCAAAATTTTGATGTTGGTTAAGTTCAAATGGGTGTGCTGAAATTTAATCTTGGTTGTGCTGAAATTTAATCTTGGTTTCCAAAATAACATGATTCCTGACCTAGATCGATAGAGTTTGAGATATCTGAATTAATCAAAGATTGATAAGAGTGAGTTTTCTCATTTCTATGAATGTTAACCAATTGACTCAGTTGTGTTTCTAACCTATCGATGGATTGGGTAAAAGATTTTTGAAATTGTTGTGAGGTCTGATGTAAGATTTCTTCTATACTCTTTTCTAACTCAGATTTTTCTTCAAATGGTTTTACTAGAAAGGGAGTGTAGGAATCTTGGTTTTGAAAAAATTATGAAGACTGTGGGTCCAACAAGTTTTGAGATTGTCGCTCGAACTCATGCAAGAGTTTCTTAGTCAATTCCAAGATAGATGTTTAATCAATTTGAAGAGGTGGGTGATTGAGTAAAAAGCTGCACAAAAATACAGTATTTCAGATTTTAAGATTAAAGAGTGCAAGTTACTCAATTCTACCGCGATAGCAAGTGGCTATGCGGGCGTGATCCACAAGGAGGGACTAGCGATGGAAGCTTTTTAGTAAGTTCTCTTTTAGGCTACAACGTATGGTTAAAGTTCTTCTTTAGTTCTTTAAAAGAAAAAAGGAAAAATTGAGTTAAAGTTAAATTAGGAAGAAGATGGTTGATTAAGAAGATGGAGAAACTAGAAATGATATGTACAAAGAAATAGAAAAGGAGTGATAAAAGAAGTGGTAGATTGTAGTATTCTAAACTAAAGAATAAAAAGAAAAGAAAGAAACTAAAAGTTACTTACCCCTTTTGTGCTCATATACCTTGGATTCGTAGCTTCGACTTACCTTGTCTTTGAAGGCGATCAAGCATGGCGTATAGGATCTTCCCCATTCGCGATCTATACTACGAATAAAAGGGCAAGCTATACTAGAATGAGAATAGTTGTTCATCACCATAGGCCATCAAGGGCACTCGCAATGGCGAAGTAATCTCGACGCTAACAGATTCACTTGGATTGTAACACATTAGAGGAGAGTAAATGAAAACAAGAGTAAAGAAGAAAAAGTAATTTTGATTCAATTCAAATAACAATGAAAGAAGAGATCACTTACAGATATCACCTGCACTACAAGCTTGCTCTCATTCCTCCATGAAAGTATTATCTCCTCTCAGTTACATAAAGAAAATAAAAATTACATGAAAGAAAATAAAAACCTAAGTTACAAACTACAAATTAGCCTAAATTCTATTCTCTGCTTGGTCGTTCCCTTGCCTTTGAGATTGCAGGTATTTATAGAAGAAATGTAGAGGTTAGAGGAGTATGAAGATAGGGAAAGTTGGCTATTTCTGAATTTGAATCCTCCCCTTATCTCCAAACTTGATTTGATGTGGATATTCAGTTCTGATCTGCAGTTTATTGGCGTGTTGATTGCTGAATATCACTTATCAAATGACAGAATTAAAATAGTAATCAACATAAGAGTTGTAAGCCTGTAAGTCTGCTCTCTGGATCATCTTGAATCATCAGATTTGTGATTCGGTAGCGAAATTTATGATTCAAATACTAAAATATATCCAGTAAGAATTTGTGTCAAACTTGCTTCATCTCATCCGTTGATCTTCTCTCTATCCATTTATCTCTCTGTATTTGATATTATCCTCGGTTGATCTTTAGCTAACCAAAATGGATTTATAGAAATCTGAATTTTACTGGTTTTCATTTGGTGTTATCTTTCTGATTTGCTCTGATCTTCAGCTGAACATTTACCCCAATCCTTAATTTGTTCTAACTACATCTGGGATCATCCTCAGCTAACCAAATAGATCCAGTTAAATCTGATTTTAACTAGTATTTATTTGGTTTAATCCTCTTTCTCTTCGTTATTATCTGCTGCAAAATAGATATTTAAGACAAAAAAAATTAGCAGATTTATTACAAGATAAATGTAGGAGTGTAATGAAAAGAATGCAAAATATGTGTACGATCACACCCCCACACCTATCTTTTGCTCGTCCTCGAGCAAAACAACAAAACTATACTAAGGATTATTAGACCACTTTTGCAGGTCACGCGATTGCACTGAGCTTGTGCAACAAGCCGTTAAACTTCTAGGTTTCCCCTAGAGGACGAGTTTTGTCTCGTGACGGTTTTCAGTGGATTACACCCACAAAATCCGTAAAGGAAGAGAAAAATGTTAGTATTTTAAAAATACATTTTGAAAGAAAAATATTTGAAATATTATTGTAAGTTTTAAGTAATCTATAAGTTATAGGAAACCCGAGTTTTTTATTCCTAAACTTAGTCTCTATTCAAAAAATTTGTTATCAATCAGAGTAAGGAGTCAAATTGTACTTCTCATCTAGTCTATTACTTTACCTGAGTCATATGCACCATCGTGACTATGAAAATTTTGACTAAGGATTCTTTAACTCTAACTCTTATGCCTTATATATATATATATATATATATATATATATATATATATATATATATTGTAATATTATTCCTTAGTTCTATTAGGCTTTCTAATCTGCCCTTGTAACGAGCCTTTAATCAATGACTCCCAAACCAAACGGTCTTAGGGCACCGGGTGAGAAAACACCCCAAGGACTTAAGGATTCGAGCAAACAAGGCCACAAAACTAAGGATTTTATTATATGAACCATTTTTAGGCGTGAATACTTATGCTTCATGAGGCACAAATACCCAGCTTAATCAGAGAATTTATATATTTTTTTTCTCAAACTTATCTAATTATCTTTTGCATAAATACCAAGGCTTATTTAGGCCAAAACACCTAGCTAATCAATAATTAGATTTGTTCATCTTTCATAGATATATTTTTTTTTCTTTTATAAGGTATAAGAATCTTTGTTTTTGAAACCCTAAGTGTGTAAGTGTATAAGGTATGCATATTTCATTAAGGTAAAGATCAAGACTAAATTACTTTGACAAATTATCTTCCTAACCCTAAAAATCAAACAAATAATCTTATTTTGACCAAGTTTAAGAAATCTTAATTTTGATTTTCCTATTCCTTAAAATTAACTTAATTTCTTACAAAAAAATATGTCAAAATATTGTTTCTATTTCCAAAAAGTTTTTAAAAGTAAAGAAAATGTTAAAAAAAATTTAATAATAAAAAGAAAAACCTAAGTTATGTTAGAACGCTCCCCCACATTTATCTCATGCATTGTTCTCAATGTATGAATTATTGCATAGATGCATGAAAAAGAAGACATGGAAGGAAAATACTACCTTAAGGTGGTGGTTCCGGTGGTGGTCTGATTGGTCCACGAGATGCGGCCCAATTGACTTTGCATGGGGTTTGGAGGAACCCACCAGAAATCTCTCTAATATAACCCACTAAAATGATGTATATATGAACGATTTTTATTAAAAATTTAACCCCATCTAATTTTCGAATTTCATAATTAATTTCAGAGTCAATTTTGTCAACCGCCTTGTGATTGGTCACTAATGTTGCACATTTATTATCATATTTCCATACTTATTATAGAATAAAATCTGCTTTGTCCTAATTAAATGTTTAATTTATTTGCAGGCCCATTCCTTAAGGAGATGAAGAGAAACAAGCCCAAAAGCCCACCAATTCTGATTAATTCAGAATAAATTTGAAATGAAGAAATCAGGGCAAAATCTTGGCATATAAGAAAGGTTTAGAAGAATCCTCCCTGAATCAAGGTGAAGAAATCAGGGCAAATCTTGGCATATAAGGAAGGTTGAGAAGAATCCTCCCTGTGGGCAAAATCTTGGTATATAAGGAAGGTTGAGAAGAATCCTCCCTGAATCAAGGCAAAATCTTGGCATATAAGGAAGGTTGAGAAGAATCCTCCCTGAATCAAGCACAATCAAAGGCTGTTTTGTCAACTTTTGAAGAAAAAAATAAGAAAATCAGAAGAAGATACGGGAAATACATCAGACCAGGAGATTCCCCCAATCTTCTTGGGATCTTCTCCTTTAGGTTTTTTGCCTATAAATACTGGTTTTAGCTGAGCAAGGAGGAGAAGGCAGAGATAGGATTTAGCTAAGTTTTTCATTTTGTAGTTTAGGTTTTTCTTTTCTTTTTATGTAATTTGTATGTAAGCTTAGATTAGATGAAGATTCATGTAAGTAAGAGATGAAGGCCTATGTTGAGAGTGACACTGATGTACCCTTCTCCTTTCTTCCATCGTTTCAAGCAATAAAAGGTAATTTTTTTATGTTCTTCTTACTTTCATTTTCTTTTCCCTCTTTCTACTTTACCTCCTTTGTTTTTGATGAGTTTGCAAGTGATGCCAGAAGCATTAGTATAACGATGTTGTGTGAGTGCCAACGATAGTTCATGAAGACGTTCTCCTCCTCAAGATCCGTATCACTTCATTCTTGCAAGGCTTGATGATATAATGCGAACAGGGACTGAGCTCGATCTTTTGATCTATGCGTTGAACGCCTCCAAAGCAAGGTAGAACATGCAAAGGTTTCCAAGTAAGTCATCAATCAAACTAGGTAAGTATTTCTTCATCTTCTTTCTTTTTGTTTATTTCTGTAAATTAAACCACCAACACTCATCTTCCAAATCTTTCATCATTTCTTTTCCAACTCATTTGTACATAGTCGCTTTTTGATTCTCCACCTTCTTCATCTATCGCTTTCTTTCTAACTTTAACATAACTTTCTTTTCATTTTCATTTCTTTAAACAAAGAAGAATTTTCGTTTTATCTTCATTAAGATTTCAATAAAGAAACGTAAACGCTTCTATCGTAAAACCCTCCTTGTGGATCACGACCCGCATAGCCACTTGCTATAGCGGTAAGAATTGAGCACTTGCACATCTTTATTTCTAAATCTAAAATTCTGTATTTTTTGTGCAGGTTTTACCTTAATCAAATTTTGGCGCCGTTCCCCGGCAACGGCGCCAAAATTTGATTGAGGTAAACCTGCACACAAAATACGAGATTATAGAACTTAAGAAAGAAGATGTGCAAGTGCTCAATTCTTCCGCTATAGCAAGTGGCTATGCGGGTCGTGATCCACAAGGAGGGTTTGCGATGGAAGCGTTACAGTTCTTTATTGAAATCTTTTAAGAAAATAAAATGAAGGTTCTTCTCTGTTTTTAGTTATGAAATGAAAAAGAAAGTTATCTTAAAGTTAAAAGAAAATGGAAGATGAAGAAGGTGGAAAATCAGAAAACGATAAAAGCGACTAAGTACAATGAAGTGGAGATGATAGAGTTGGAAGATGTAGTGATTTAATTTACAGAAATGAAAAAGAAAAGAAAACAAATATTTACCTTCTTTTCACCAAAAGCTTACCTTGAATTCTTAGCTTCAATGTTACCTTGAATTGGAGGCAGTTAGCGCATAGCCCATAAGAGTCGAGTGTTGGTCTCTTTCACATTACATCATCAAGATACGCAAGCATGAAATGATACAGAGAGACTCACAATTGCATCGTCATGAGCTATCGGTGGCACTCGCAAAGGCAAGGCTCTTTCGATGCTTTTAGACTCACTTGGAAGACAGTTGTACCAAAAAGAAAGGTAAAATAGAAAAGAAGAAGAGAACTAAAAAGAACATACAAGGAAATAGCATTGATTTGATTTCATAACAATCGAAGAAAAGAAATAAAACCTTACACCAATTGTCACTTTTAGCTCAAGCTTCAGTCTTGTTCTTCGATGAAAGTTGATCTCCTCAGAATTACATAAATGAAAACTAAATTACATGAAAAAGAAAAGCAAAAACCTAAACTAAGAAATGAAAAACTAGGCTAAATCCTAATCTCTGCCTTCCCCCTTGCTCAGCTAAAACCAGTATTTATAGGCAAAAAACCTAAAGGAGAAGATCCAGGAAGATTGGGGGAATCTCCTGGTCTGATGTATTTCCCGTATCTTCTTCTGATTTTCTTATTTTTTCTTCAAAAGTTGACAAAACAGCCTTTGATTGTGCTTGATTCAGGGAGGATTCTTCTCAACCTTCCTTATATACCAAGATTTTGCCCACAGGGAGGATTCTTCTCAACCTTCCTTATATGCCAAGATTTTGCCCTGATTTCTTCAACTTGATTCAGGGAGGATTCTTCTAAACCTTCCTTATATGCCAAGATTTTGCCCTAATTTCTTCATTTCAAATTTATTCTGAATTAATCAGAATTTGGTGGGCTTTTGGGCTTGTTTCTCTCATCTCCTTAAGGAATGGGCCTGCAAATAAATTAAACATTTAATTAGGACAAAGCAGATTTTATTCTATAATAAGTATGGAAATATGATAATAAATGTGCAACATTAGTGACCAATCACACCCCCATACCTATCTTTTGCTCGTCCTCGAGCAAAACAACTAAACTATACTAAGGATTATTAGACCACTTTCGCAAGTCACGCGATTGCACTGAGCATGTGCAACAAGCCGTTAAACCTCTAAGTTTCCCCTAGAGGACGAGTTTTGTCTCGTGAGGGTTTTCAGTGGATTACACCCACAAAATCCATAAAGAAAGAGAAACAAAGAGTTAGTATTTTCGAAAAGCATTTTGAAAGAGAAAAATATTTGAAATATAATTATAAGATTTAAGCAATCTATAAGTTATAGGAAAACTGAATTTTTCATTTCTAAACTTAGTCTCTATTCAAAAATTTGTTATCAATCGAAGTAAGGAGTCAAATTGTACTTCTCATCTGGTCTATTACTTTACCCTAAGTCATATGCACTTTGTGATTGTGAAAATTTTGACTAAGGATTCTTTAACTCTAACTCTTATGCCTCATTTATTATTATATATATATATATATTTTTTTTATTCCTTAGTTCTAATAGGCTTTCTAATCTGCCCATGTAACGAGCCTTTAATCGATGACTCCCAAACCAAACGGTCTTAGGGCACCAGGTGAGAAAACACCCCAAGGACTTAAGGACTCGAGCAAATAAGGCCACAAAACTAAGGATTTTATTATATGAACCCCTTTTAGGCGTGAATACTTATGCTTTATTAGGCACAAATACCCAGCTTAATCAGAGAATGTTTATATATATATATATATATATATATATATATATATATATATATATATATATATATATATATATATATATATATATATATTTTCAAACTTATCTAATCATCTTTCGCATAAATACTAAGGATTGCTTAGGCCAAAGCACCTAGCTAATCAATAATTAGATTTGTTTATCTTTTTTTTCTTTTTCTTTTTTTTTATAAGGCATAAGAATCTTTGTTTTTGAACCCTAAGTGTGTAAGTGTATGAAGTGTGCATATTTCATCAAGGTAAAGATCAAGACTAAATTACTTTGACAAATTATTTTCCTAACTCTATAAATCAAACAAATAATCTTATTTTGACCAAGTATAAGAAGTCCTAATTTAGATTTTCCTATTCCTTAAAATTAACTTAATTTCTTACAAAAATAAGTCAAAATATTGTTTCTATTTTTCAAAAGTTTTTAAAAGTAAAGAAAAATGTTAATTTTTTTTAAAACAAAAAGAAAAGTTATGTTAGACCCTCCCCCACACCTATCTCATGCATTGTCCTCAATGTATGAATTAATGCATAGATGCATGTAAAAGAAGAAAGGGAAGGAAAAGGTTACCTTAAGGTGGTGGGTTGCTTCGAGACCCAAGAAAAGTTGATTAAGGAAGGTTGATTAAAATTTTGCCCTGACCTGACTGATTAGCTTGTGGTTAAAGTCTACATTAGACCTCCCGTGGACAGTCTAACCAGTTAGGAGTCGTCTAGGTCCTAAGTCTACCCTAACTTAGGCTATTATTTTTTTTTCTTTTTTGTTTGTTTATTTTTCTTTGTTTGTATTCTATCGTGTGATATGGACTATAATAATAATTTTTTCAACTTTAATAATGATCCATATTACACATCGAATTCCTTTTCGGATATTATTAACCCGGCATATCACAACTTTGACCAACCTAGTGTGCCGGATTGGTCTTATCCGGATCAATATGACCCATACCCCCCATCGTATGACTATAATTTCCATAACGATTTCAACTCTTCACAGAGTCAGTGGGGATTCACCTATCCCGAGTCAGATTTTCAACCAAATTGTCCTCCTTCTCCACCCAGTCCATATTATGTTCAAGATTCATACTCAGTTCCACCCGTCCAAAATAGGAAACCATCAATTATGGAAATGAGTATGCGTGAGTCCAAACATAAATCCCAAAATCTAATGGACTCACAATTTCACTACCACTTCCAAGACAATTCTTCATCTTTTCATCAAAATAATGAACCTATCAACTATGAAAAGATGCTTGAAGCCATGACTCAGGCTCAAAACACTCGTAACCGTGACATAGATATGATGGTCGAATCTCTACGTTCCCACCGTCCTGATGTCACTAACTATTCTGTTAGAACCGAAGAATCATGTAGTTTTGGAAATCAAGATTCCATTTCAGAACAACCATTTGAACTTGCCCAAACTCCAAATTTTGAAAAAGATATTGACAGTTTAGCAAGTTATCCTTTTCCTGAAATAGAACTTGAAAATGAATATGATCCTGAACCCCAACTTAGTGATTCTATTTTACTTCCCGATTCGATTATGACTCCGGTATCTTCACCTGATTTCGATCTTTTCCCGGAGTCAACATTGGATCCTGTACCAATTCATAATGAAATTGAATCACCCATCTTTGAGGATCATATTGAACTTGACCAATTATACACTTTTGAAGATCCTATTGACAAATTGGCAAGTTCTCATTTTTATGATATTGAACTCAATGAGATATGTGACCTAGATTCTCAATTTTGTGATCCAGTTCAACTTTCTGAATCAATATTGACTCCTGTTCTATTACCAAACTTGAATAATATTCTAGAGTCGGTTTTGATTCCATCACCTCTCATCCCTGAACTGGAATCACCCATATTAGGTCACATTCCATTGTTAGAAAATACATGTGGACTTGAGTTTCAACTTCTTGACTTGGACCCAATTTCTGAACCTATTTCGACTCCTGAACCTTTACTTGACTTAAGTCACCTTCCTGAGTCGGTATTAATTCCTGTCCTTCCTGAGTCCAAGTCAACTGTTCTATCATTTCATACTCCATTCTGGGAAGAGGTGGTTGACAAATTTGACTCCGAAATTAGTTATGGAATATGGAAATTAGATGGGGTTAAATATTTAATAAAGATCCTTCATGGATTTATCTTTTTAATGGGTTATATTAAAGATGTTTCTGGTGGGTTCCTCCGACCCCAAAGCAAAGTTGATTGGGCCACATTTCGTGGACCAATCAGACCACCACCGGAACCACCACCTTAAGGTAACATTTTCCTTCCCTTTCGTCTTTTCATGCATCTATACATTAATTCATACATTGAGGACAATGCATGAGATAGGTGTGGGGGAGGTTCTAACGTAACTCTAAAAAAAAAAAAAAATTAACATTTTTCTTTACTTTTAAAAACTTTTTGAAAATAGAAATAATATTTTGACATATTTTTGTAAAAAATTAAGTTAATTTTAAGGAATAGGAAAATCTAAATTAGGATTTCTTATACTTGGTCAAAATAAGATTATTTGTTTGATTTTTAGGGTTAGGAAGAAAATTTGTCAAAGTAATTTAGTCTTGATCTTTACCTTGATGAAATATGCACCCTTTATACACTTACACACTTAGGGTTCAAAAACAAAGATTCTTATGCCTTATAAAAAAAAAAGATAAACAAATCTAATTATTGATTAGCTAGGTGCTTTGGCCTAAGAAAGCCTTAGTATTTATGCGAAAGATGATTAGATAAGTTTGAAAAGAAAAAAATATATAAAAATCCTCTGATTAAGCTGGGTATTTGTGCCTAATAAAGCATAAGTGTTCACGCCTAAAAGAGGTCCATATAATAAAATCCTTAGTTTTGTGGCCTTATTTGCTTGAGTCCTTAAGTCCGAGGGGTGTCTTCTCACCCGGTGCCCTAAGGCCGTCTGGTTTGGGAGTCATCGATTAAAGGCTCGTTACATGGGCAGATTAGAAAGCCTAAACTAAGGAATAATACCACCAAAAATATATATATATATATAAGGCATAAGAGTTAGAGTTAATGAACCCTTAGTCAAAATTTTCACAGTCACAAGTGCATATGACTTAGGGTAAAGTAATAGACTAGATGAGAAGTACAATTTGACTCCTTACTTTAATTGATAACAAATTTTGGAATAGAGACTAAGTTTAGGAATGAAAAATTCAATTTTCCTATAACTTATAGATTGCTTAGATCTTACAATTATATTTCAAATATTTTTCCTTTCAAAATGCTTTTCGAAAATACTAACTCTTTATTTCCCTTTCTTTATGGATTTTGTGGGTGCAATCCGCTGAAAACCCTCACGAGACAAAACTCGTCCTCTAGGGGTAACCTAGAGGTTTAACGGCTTGTTGCACATGCTCAGTGCAATCGCGTGACCTGCGAAAGTGGTCTAATAATCCTTAGTATAGTTTAGTTGTTTTGCTCGAGGACGAGCAAAAGATAGGTATGGGGGTGTGATTGGTCACTAATGTTGCACATTTATTATCATATTTCCATACTTATTATAGAATAAAATCTGCTTTGTCCTAATTAAATGTTTAATTTATTTGCAGGCCCATTCCTTAAGGAGATGAAGAGAAACAAGCCCAAAAGCCCACCAAATTCTGATTAATTCAGAATAAATTTGAAATGAAGAAATCAGGGCAAAATCTTGGCATATAAGGAAGGTTTAGAAGAATCCTCCCTGAATCAAGGTGAAGAAATCAGGGCAAAATCTTGGCATATAAGGAAGGTTGAGAAGAATCCTCCCTGTGGGCAAAATCTTGGTATATAAGGAAGGTTGAGAAGAATCCTCCCTGAATCAAGGCAAAATCTTGGCATATAAGGAAGGTTGAGAAGAATTCTCCCTGAATCAAGCACAATCAAAGGCTGTTTTGTCAACTTTTGAAGAAAAAAATAAGAAAATCAGAAGAAGATACGGGAAATACATCAGACCAGGAGATTCCCCCAATCTTCCTGGGATCTTCTCCTTTAGGTTTTTTGCCTATAAATACTGGTTTTAGCTGAGCAAGGAGGAGAAGGCAGAGATAGAGATAGGATTTAGCTAAGTTTTTCATTTTGTAGTTTAGGTTTTTCTTTTCTTTTTATGTAATTTGTATGTAAGCTTAGGTTAGATGAAGATTCATGTAAGTAAGAGATGAAGGCCTATGTTGAGAGTGACACTGATGTACCCTTCTCCTTTCTTCCATCGTTTCAAGCAATAAAAGGTAATATTTTTATGTTCTTCTTTACTTTCATTTTCTTTTCCCTCTTTCTACTTTACCTCCTTGTTTTTGATGAGTTTGTGTTGACTGATTTTTCCTGCACACAAAAATTAGAATATTAGATTAAGAATAGATCGTGCGAGGAATCAGTTCTAATCCGCGGTAGCAGGGCTATGCGGGTCGTGATCCTCAAGGAGGGACTGCGATAGAAGCGTTAAGCAAGTTTCTCTAAAAATTTATCTTTTTTAGTTAATTTGTTAGTCACGATGGTATTTACAAAGAAAAGTGGTATTTACAATGAGTTGTGGGAAAGAATATTGGAGAGGTGTGGATTTGATCTACAAATAAAAAGAAAAGAAAAGAATAGAAAACTAACCTTGGTTGGAGAAAATATGCGAAACCTAACACTTTCTACCTTATTTCGGAGGCGTTGAACGTATAAACCTTGGGATCGAACTCAGTCCGTTGTCGCATTAGGTCATCAAGCCTTGGGCAAGCATGAGTTGATACGCCTCGAGGAGGAGAACATCGCCATGGAATATCGTTGGAACCTACTAATCTTCGGTATACTTGTGGTTCGGTAAATGCTCGCGTGCTCGTCAAAGATCAACAAAAAGAAACACAGTAGAAAAGAAAGAGAAAACAAAGAAAAGCAACGACATAAGAACAAAATAAAAATTACTTTTTATTGATTACAATGGAAGAGAAGAGAATCATCTGTCGGTGTCACCCTCAACAAAGCCATCTCCCTCACTTACATAAAAATTACAAAAAGAAAAGAAAACCTAGAAGAAACCTAAAAATCTGAACTTTGGCCCTTTGCTGGACGCTGGACCCTCTTTACGTTGCAATGCAGGTGATATTTATAGGTGCAGAAGGCTACAGAGTCCCGGACGAAACTGCCCACGAAAATTGGTATTTGATCTTATCAATATTGCCGCGGATTCCTGGGATTTGCCGCGGATCCGCGGCACTTTGGCGACGTCTGGCCACGCGCTTTGGCGCGTGGCCTCTCCTGGTCCGTCCCTGTGGGCTTCTGCTTCTGGAAGTTTGATCCTGGCCTTTTAATCTGGATTTTCGAGATAACTTGGTAATCAAGTTACTCTTAATCCAGATTTCTTCAAATCTTCTTCCCACGAATTTTCTTCTTATCTTGGCCTTTTATCCTCATCCTGCATGTGTTTAGGGTTGGATAGAAGTCTATCCTTCCCTAATCTCTGATATTTGCAACTTTTAGCCCTTGTATAATTGCACTTTGACAATCTGATATTTGCACTTTGACTCTTGGGCTTCAAATATGGGCTTGGATCTGGGCTTTTGGGCTCTTTAAGCTTTATTTATTGTTAAAATAATAATTCGAGGCCTGCACACAATAAATTACAAATTATTAATAAATGTGCAGAATTAAATGAATAAATATGAAAATGTGATGGTAAATATGATGATAAAAATGCACTTTTCACTACCAATCACACCCCACACTTATCTTTTTGCTCGTCCTCGAGTAAAAACAAAGAAAAGAAAAAGTTAATCTAACCTAACTCACTTTCGTAGGAATCACGATTGCACTTAGCACGTGCAACAAGCCGTTAAACCTCTATGTTACCCTAGAGGACGAGTGTTGTCTCGTGAGGGTTTTCAGCAGATTGCACCCACAAAATCCATAAAAAGAAAAATATTTGAATTATATTTGAAGAGACTAAGTAGTCTATAAGTTTTAGGATTATCATTTTTATTCATTCTTCAAACCTAGTCTTTATAAAGTAAATTGTTATCCATTTTAGGTAAGGATTAAAATTGAATTTCTAATATAGTCTTTTTCGTTACCAAAAGTCATACGCACCCTTGTGAATCTAGGAATTCCTTAACTTGGACTCTCATGCCTCTTTATTATTTTTATAACATCATCTAATTTTCTTTCGTGTAAGTATCAAGGCTTCTTGAGGCCCTCATACCTAACTAATTGACTATTAGATGTGTTAATATATATATATATATATATATATATATATATATATATATATATATATATATATATATATATATATTTTGGCATGTATAACTCATCTAATTTTCTTTCGTATAAGTATCAAGGCTTCTTGAGGCCCTCATACCTAACTAATTGATTATTAGATGTGTTAATACATATATTATATTTCTTAGTCTTCTTAGACTTTCTAATCCACCCATGTAACGAACTTAAAGTCGATGACTCCCAAACCGGTTGGCTTTAGGGCACCAGGTGAGAAAACACCCCGCGGACTCAAATTCGAGTGAACCAGGCCCCAAAACTAAGGACTTTATTTTATTTACTCACCTTTAGGCATGAATACTTATGCTTCTTGAGGCACATGTATCAGCTTAATTGGTGAATTTTTTTTTCTTTTTTTTTTATGAGGCACAAGGTCTTTGTCTTAGAATCCTAGATATGCATTTGGTATGCATATTTCATTAAGGTAAAAATCAAGACTAATTATTTATTCAATTTCTCTCCTATACCTAAAAATTTAAACAATTTATTTATTTTGACCAAGTTTTTAGAAATCCTAATCGTGATTTTCCTAATCCTTAAAACTAACTTAGATTTCTTTCAAAAAATAAGTCAAAATACTTCCTTTTTATAACAATTTTTTTTTAAAATTTTTTTTATTAGCAATTTTTTTTTTTTTGTTAGTTTTTACCTATGTTAGTATGTTAGTAAAACCCACCCCCACACTTATCTCATGCATTGTCCTCAATGTATGAATGAATGCATATATGCATGAAACAGAACAAGGGAAGGCGGAAGTTACCTTAAGGTGGTGGTTCCGGAGGTGGTCTAATTGGTCCACGAAATGCGGCCCAAACAAGATAATGTGGTAGTTCACGGGACCTACCTTTATTTACCTCTTTTTTATTTACATATTTACAGTCCCCAGAATGAATAGGATCATGGAAGATCCTCTCGTGAAACTTACTCCCTTTACATGACCAGTCCTGGAAAATCATCACAGAGTCATGGTCTATACCTAGGTCCAACAAAAGAATGTGACTTGGTAGAATGGTTGACTTGGACTCAAGAATGATAGGTTCATGATCTAATACCGACTCAGGAAAGAAACTCAAATCAAGTAAAGGTTCAGGAATCGGGCTAGGATCAAGAAGTGGGTCCAAGTCAAGAAATTGAAACTCAAGTCTACAATCATTTTCCCACAATGGAATGTGACTCAATGTTGGTGAATCAAGTTCAGGAATGATAGGTGTGGGAATCAAAACTGACTCTAAAATATTACCTAAGTCGGGTAACAAAACAGGAGTCAATAATGATTCGGGAATTTGAACTTGATCATAGATTTGGGAATCTAGGTCACATATCTCATTAGTTTCAATCTCATAAAAAGGGAACTTGCCAATTTTTCCATGGGACTTTCAAAATTGCACAATTGGTCAAGTTCAATATGATCATCAAAAATGGGTGATTCAATTTCATGATCTATGGGTATGGGAATAAATGTTGGCTCAGAAAATTGGTCCAAATTGGGTAAGGATACTGGAGTCAACATAGATTCGAAGATGGAAACTGAATCGCAAAGTTGGGGATCGGGTTCACATTCATAATCTAATTCAATCTCATTGAAATTAAAACTAGCCAATTTGTCCAAAGATTGGGATTGAGCAAGTTCATATTGATGTGATGAAATTGAATTTTGATCAAGGTCTTCTAAACAGAATGATTCTTGGTTCCTATCAAGATGCTCAAGAATGTTTGAAAGTCTAGAAATTTGATCATTTATTGTATCTTGCAACCGATCCACTTTTTCTTCTAACCCATCGAATAGATCAATGGAGGACTGAAACCTTGGTGATGTGGGAAAAGACGTGTACGAAGATAATGGTTGAACAGGTGGTTGACCATATGGCTCAGGGGTATTGAATCCCCATTGACTCTGTGAAGAGTAGTGATGATTATTTCAATCTTGTTCATAGTATTGGGACTGGGGCATGTAATGATTCGGATAAGACCAATCTGGCACACTAGGTTGGTCAAAGTTATGATATGCCGGGTTGGTAATATCCGAATAAGAGGTTGGTGTGTAATATGGATCCTCATTAAAATTGAAAAAATTGTTGTTATAGGCCATATCACACAATCACAAACAAAACAAAAAGAAAACAAACAAAGAAGAAAAATTTCTAACCTAAGTTAGGGTAGACCTAGACCTAGACGACTCCTAACTGATTAGACTGTCCACGGGAGGTAGGGTGCAGACTTTGACCACAAGTTAATCAGCCAGGTCAGGGCAAGAGTGGTGGGAGGTTTTCCGTCAAAGACGTTCCTTAATTAAATAACCACCACACTTCGGGCTTTCGGCCCTCAATCCCCTTCCTAGACACTGATTTGGCAAGAGTCAACTTCCAGCACTGTTCCCCCTTAGGATAATCTCCTAATTGAGTCCGAGATGTCCCTAGGGCCAACGTCTACTAATTTTTAAGTTAGGCTTGGGTTAGTGAGTGCTCGGGATATGATTTTTGGGCTAAGGAAGGGTGATGAAATCCCCACCTTATCTTGTTAATGGGTTATGCCCTTAAGATGAATTAGTGCAAGTGTACAAGATAAATAAATAAGAATCACTCAAAGCAGAAAATCAACCAAGAGATGAATCCTATTCTACATGCAATGCGTACGTACCTTGCTTCTCCAGCACTCTTCAACAGTAAAAAAGAATAATTGAAAAGACACGTGCCTAATATGCAAACGTCTAATCACTTTTTATTTTTAACAACCAATGATTTACTGTTGAATTATTAGCAATTTACAGGTATATCACAGAACAAAACAGAATAGAGCAGTAAGCAGTAATCTCAAATTTCAGCAATCTGCAAAAAACTGAATTAGTAGTTCACTGCACTTGCCGCGGATCCGCGGCTCTGGCCGCGTTTCCGCGGCAAACTTGCAGGCCCTCGTGCTCTGCCTTCGAGGGCAGAGGCACTGGGTTGCTGTATGTCCTTGCTGCTGCTCTGTTTCTGTTTCCTGTTCTCCAAACCTGCAAACAGAAAAGAATAAAGAATTAGTTAAAAATTAAATTTTTATTAGAGATAAACTTACCGTCCCTCCCCGGCAACGGCGCCAATTTGTTGACTGATTTTTCCTGCACACAAAAATTAGAATATTAGATTAAGAATAGATCGTGCGAGGAATCAGTTCTAATCCGCGGTAGCAGGGCTATGCGGGTCGTGATCCTCAAGGAGGGACTGTGATAGAAGCGTTAAGCAAGTTTCTCTAAAAATTTATCTTTTTTAGTTAATTTGTTAGTCACGATGGTATTTACAAAGAAAAGTGGTATTTACAATGAGTTGTGGGAAAGAATATTGGAGAGGTGTGGATTTGATCTACAAAAAAAAAAGAAAAGAAAAGAAAAGAATAGAAAACTAACCTTGGTTGGAGAAAATATGCGAAACCTAACACTTTCTACCTTATTTCGGAGGCGTTGAACGTATAAACCTTGGGATCGAACTCAGTCCGTTGTCGCATTAGGTCATCAAGCCTTGGGCAAGCATGAGTTGATACGCCTCGAGGAGGAGAACATCGCCATGGAATATCGTTGGAACCTACTAATCTTCGGTATACTTGTGGTTCGGTAAACGCTCGCGTGCTCGTCAAAGATCAACAAAAAGAAACACAGTAGAAAAGAAAGAGAAAACAAAGAAAAGCAACGACATAAGAACAAAATAAAAATTACCTTTCTATTGATTACAATGGAAGAGAAGAGAATCATCTGTCGGTGTCACCCTCAACAAAGCCATCTCCCTCACTTACATAAAAATTACAAAAAGAAAAGAAAACCTAGAAGAAACCCTAAAAATCTGAACTTTGGCCCTTTGCTGGACGCTGGACCCTCTTTACGTTGCAATGCAGGTGATATTTATAGGTGCAGAAGGCTACAGAGTCCCGGACGAAACTGCCCACGAAAATTGGTATTTGATCTTATCAATATTGCCGCGGATTCCTGGGATTTGCCGCGGATCCGCGGCACTTTGGCGACGTCTGGCCACGCGCTTTGGCGCGTGGCCTCTCCTGGTCCGTCCCTGTGGGCTTCTGCTTCTGGAAGTTTGATCCTGGCCTTTTAATCTGGATTTTCGAGATAACTTGGTAATCAAGTTACTCTTAATCTAGATTTCTTCAAATCTTCTTCCCACGAATTTTCTTCTTATCTTGGCCTTTTATCCTCATCCTGCATGTGTTTAGGGTTGGATAGAAGTCTATCCTTCCCTAATATCTGATATTTGTAACTTTTAGCCCTTGTATAATTGCACTTTGACAATCTGATATTTGCACTTTGACTCTTGGGCTTCAAATATGGGCTTGGATCTGGGCTTTTGGGCTCTTTAAGCTTTATTTATTGTTAAAATAATAATTCGAGGCCTGCACACAATAAATTACAAATTATTAATAAATGTGCAGAATTAAATGAATAAATATGAAAATGTGATGGTAAATATGATGATAAAAATGCACTTTTCACTACCAATCAGTTTGCAAGTGATGCCAGAAGCATTAGTATAACGATGTTGTGTGAGTGCCAACGATAGTTCATGAAGACGTTCTCCTCCTCAAGATCCGTATCACTTCATTCTTGCAAGGCTTGATGATATAATGCGAACAGGGACTGAGCTCGATCTTATGATCTATGCATTGAACGCCTCCAAAGCAAGGTAGAACATGCAAAGGTTTCCAAGTAAGTCATCAATCAAACTAGGTAAGTATTTCTTCATCTTCTTTCTTTTTGTTTATTTCTGTAAATTAAACCACCAACACTCATCTTCCAAATCTTTCATCATTTCTTTTCCAACTCATTTGTACATAGTCGCTTTTTGATTCTCCACCTTCTTCATCTATCGCTTTCTTTCTAACTTTAACATAACTTTCTTTTTCATTTTCATTTCTTTAAACAAAGAAGAATTTTCGTTTTATCTTCATTAAGATTTCAATAAAGAAACGTAAACGCTTCTATCGCAAAACCCTCCTTGTGGATCACGACCCGCATAGCCACTTGCTATAGCGGTAAGAATTGAGCACTTGCACATCTTTATTTCTAAATCTAAAATTCTGTATTTTTTGTGCAGGTTTTACCTCAATCACCTTGTCCCAAAATGAAGTGTGAAAAGATGGAATAATTGACTTGGACTTTGGAAGTATGGGAACTAATACCGACTCAGAAAAAGGACTTAAGTCAAGTAAAGGTTTAGGAGTCGAGATTGGTTCAGGAAGTGGTCCAAATCAATAAGTTGAAACTCAAGTCCACATTCATTTTCCCACAATAGAATGTGACCTAATATTGGTGATTCAAGTTCAAGAATGACAGGTGTGGAAATCAAATCTGACTCTAAAATATTACTCAAGTCGGGTAACAAAACAGGAGTCAATATTGATTCGGGAATTTAAACTGGATCACAAAACTGAGAATCTAGGTCACATTTCTCATTGAGTTTAATTTCATAAAAATGAGAACTTGCCAATTTGTCAATGGGACTTTCAAAAGTATGAAATGGTCAAGTTCAATAAAATGAACATCAAAGATGGGCGATTCAATTTCATTATGAATTGGCACAGGATCCAATGTCGACTCGAGAAAAAGATTGAAATCAGGTGAAGATACTGGAGTCATAATTGAATCAAGAAATAGAATTGAATCACTAAGTTGAGGTTTATGATCATATTCATTCTCAAGTTCAATTTTAGGAAAGGGATAACTTACCAAACTGTCAATGTCATTTTCAAAATTTGGAGTTTGGGCAAGTTCAAATAATTGTTCTGAAATGGAACCTTGTTTTCCAAAGCAACATGACTCTTCGGCTCTAACAGAATGGTTAGCGATATCAGACCTGGCCAAACGGTGAGAACGTAGAGTTTGGACCATCATATCTATGTCATGATTACGAGCGTTTTGAGCCTGAGTCATGGCTTCAAGCATCTTTTCATAGTTGATTGGTTCATCATTTTATTAAAAGATGAAGTGTTGTTTTGGAATTGGTGGTGAAATTGTGAGTCCATTAGATTTTGTGGTTTTTGTTTAGACTCACGCATACTCATTTCCAAAATTGATGGTTTTCTATTTTGGTTTGGTGGAACTGAGTATGAATCTTGAAAATATTGTGGACAAGGTGGATAAGGAGGACAAGTTGCTTGAAAATTGGACTCAAAGGAGGTGAATCCCCACTGACTCTGTGAAGAGTTGAAATTATTCTGGAAATTATGGTTATAAGATTGGGGGCAAGGGTTATATTGATTCGGATAAGACCAATCCGGCGCACTAGGTTGGTTAAAGTTATGATATGCCGGGTTGGTAATATCCGAAAAAGAGGTTGGTGTGTAATATGGATTACCATTAAAATTGAAAAAATTATTGTTATAAGCCATATCACACAATAAAACACAAACAAAGAAAAAAACAAACAAATAAGCAAACAAAAAAAAATTCTAACCTAAGTTAGGGTAGACCTTTGACCTAGACGACTCCTAACTGGTTAGACTGTCCATAGGAGGTATAATGCATACTTTGACCACAAGCTAATCAGCTAGGTCGGGGCAAGATTGGTGGGAGGTATCCGCACAAAAGCGACGGGCCTAATTAAGCCAAACCACCAGCCTTCGGGGTTTCGTCCCTCAATCCCTTTTCTTAGATACTGATTTGGCAAGAGTCAAATTCTAACACTTTCCTCCTTAGGATAATCTCTTAATTGAGTCCGAGATGTCCCTAGGGCCAACGTCTACTCAGTTTTAATTAGGCTTGGGTTAGTGAGTGGGGAGATTGTTTATAGGCTAAGGGAGGGTAATGACTTCCCCCCCTTATCTTGTTTATAGGACAAGCCCTTAAATCAATTTAGTGCAGTGTACAAGTATATAGAAAAAATAACACTCAAGCAATATTTCATACAAGAATGAACCTTATACTAAATGCTATGCACACATACCTTGGTTCCAGTAGCCTTCAACAGTAAATAGAAAATGTAATGAAATAGACACGTGCCTAAATGCAAAGTCTAAATCATTTTTTAGCATTTACAATCAACTTTTTACTGTTGTGTTAGAAATATATATACAGTGAGTCAAACAAGAAAATAAATATCACAGATATTTAAACTACGCAATTTAGCCAACCTGCAGAAAATAACGGTTAGTAGTTCACTCAGTTTGCCACAGGACTGTAGCAAATCTGAGGGCTTTTTGGCTCTGTTTTCTTGAGCAGAGTCCAAGGCCACTTATGTGTCCACTGCAGTAAGAATTCCTTGATTTTAAAGCTGTACAAAAAATAAAGAAGAAAGTTAACCAAAAATGTAAACTTTAAAGAGAATTACTTACCGTCCCTCCCCGGCAACGGCGCCAAAATTTATTGAGTAAAAACCTGCACAAAAATATAGTATTTCAGATTTTAAGATTAAAAGGGTGCAAGTTACTCAATTCTACCGCGATAGCAAGTGGCTATGCGGGTTGTGATCCATAAGGAGGGACTAGCGATGGCAGCTTTTTGGTAAGTTCTCTTTTAGGCTACAAAGTATGGTTAAAGTTCTTCTTTTTAGTTCTTTAAAAGAAAAAAGGAAAAATTGAGTTAAAGTTAAATTAGGAAGAAGATGGTAGATTAAGAAGATGGAGAAACTAGAAATGATATGTACAAAGAAATGGAAAAGGAGTGATAAAAGAAGTGATAGATTGTAGTATTATAAACTAAAGAATAAAAAGAAAAGAAAGAAACTAAAAGTTACTTGTGCTCATATACCTTGGATTCATAGCTGCGACTTACCTTGTCTTTGAAGGCGATCAAGCATGGCGTATAGGATCTTCCCCATTCCCGATCTACACTAAGAATAAAAGGGCAAGCTATGCTATCAAGAGAATAGTTGTTCATCACCGTAGGCCATCAAGGGCACTCGCAATGGCGAAGTTGTTAGCCCAAAGGCCTTCCACTCTAGTTTTGATGATGATTAACTCATGTAGTTATGTGTACTAATAATCTTGTGATTTTAGTTTCACATCATTAATCAAGTTATTAGTTGGTGATTAGCTTCAACAAGATGATTTGGAAGCTTTCACATGTTGATTCAAGAGCCCGAGCGTCAAAGATCATATATAGCACTTGCTCGGTGGATCAAGAGTTTTGGATTGAGTCGGCTTGGAGATTGCGCTCTACAAGAAGACATCGGTACCATAGTTTAGTTTTGTGTTTAGATCCAAATTGTAAAGATTAGAATAGTATGATAATGCTCAAGTTCACAACACACACGTTTCATGTTTTGAATATTGGTTTTCGGTTTTTCGGTTTTAGGTTTAACCGATCTTGGTTTGCATGAATAGATAGATTCAAAACAAGTTTATATGGTTTAATGTATGTTAGATTTGTTCTACATACATGCATGCTTAATTTCCTAGACAAACTTAGTTTTGACTTACTTATTCATGTGTTTTATGTTTTGGTATTTTTGACAAAATATATTTTGGAATTAAAGACACAAAAACTATGATATGTATATGTTTCATGTATATTGGATTTCTATCCATGTGCATCATGCTTTAAAGAGTTTAAATATCATGTTTTTGTATTTGAATGAGTTTTGGACAAAGTGTATTTTCTATTCAAGAATCCTAGTTTTAGAAAATACAGTTTCTAGTTTTTGGAAAATATTGTAAGATACAAAAATAGTTTTAATTGCTTGATATTTGAGTCAAAACTTTTATCATATGTTCATATATCAATGCAAATTGTCAAAACTATTTTTGGGATTTTTAATAGTTTAAAAGAATTTATTGGATATTTATTTCCTCTGTTTTTCTGACCTGTATAGTGTCTGCCAGGCTAGGTCGGTCGACCCTAACGGTCGACCGCACCATGTAGCCGGTCGACCGTCAAGGTCGACCGACGTGCACGGATACGTGCACGCTGGCTACACTCGTAGCCGGTCGACCGTTCGGTCGACCGACTGAGAGCAGTTTGCTCTCTGTTTGTTTGGGTCGACCGGGCGGTCGACCTTTAGCTGTCAATGGTCAGAATATGACCGTTGGACGGTCGACCGTGCGGTCGACCGGCAGGGCTATTTTGGCAAAATCTGCTGCCAACGGCTAGTTTCCAGATTTGCCTATAAATACCCCATTGGAAAGAGTTTTTCTCTAAGAATTTTTGGACAAATATTTTCATTCTCTCTGGTGTTTTTGCTGCAATCAAAAGAGGTTTTTGGATTCAAATTGAACAATCTTTTTGGTGTTTTTATTAGGGTTTGAAAAATCAAAGAAAAGGGATTTTGGGAAAAGCTTTTTTTTGAACTTCACTATCTTCATTTCTATTATTTCTCAAAGATTTTTTTTGAGTTGCTGGTTTCAAATCCGTTGGTTTTCTCCACACTTGAGCTAAAATCTACTATCTTTTCTATAGGATCTTTGTATGGGAGAAAGAAATTGTTTGTGGTTGTTGTTTAGACCACCAAGTTAAAAACCCAATCTTTGTTTGGCTTTGTGCCTTGGGTTGTATCCCTCAAGTGGTGAGGTGATCCTTGTTTGCTTTGTGCTAATCCCTCAAGTTGTGAGGTGAATGTTTTGTTGGATTGGAGCTTGCCTCAAGGAGGAGGTTGTGGTTGTAAAGAGAGGAGTTGGGTATTCCTTGTGAGAGTTCTTTGTGGACTTGCTAGTGGATTAGAAATCCTTCGTGTGTCGAAGGCGGGGATGTAGAGCTGGGTGCTCGAACCTCGTAACATATCTTGTTGTTTGCGCTTGATCCATTGACTCTCTCTCTATCTCTCTCTTTACTTTGTGCCTTGCAACTATTCATATTGTGCATTCATATTTGCTTGGCTTGGTTGTGTGTGCATCATTTGTTGATTGCACTTGAGTGTATTGCATTTAGTTTTTAAATTCCGCATTGAGTTCATTAGATTAGCATAATCACCTATTCACCCCCCTCTAGGTGATCTTTCAATTGGTATCAGAGCTAGTGCTCCTGATATTTAGGTTTAACCACCTAGGAGTGAGATCTTGGTTTGCTAATCTTCATTTGCATTATTCATTTGCACTCATTTAGTTTGCTCTCATGGATAGCCCTCCTATGTTTGACCATATTAGATTTGATGCTTGGAAGGCCAATATGAGTAGCCATTTGAAAAGATTAGGACATCTAGTTTATCAAGCCTCCACTATGGAATCATTCCGTAATAGTAGCAAGCATAAAAAGGCAAATGCATTAGCACTTAGAGCACTTAGAGCATCTCTTAGTGAACATCTTTTACCGGTGTTTGATCGTTATGACTCGGCTTTTGCAGTTTGGAGCTTATTGACGTCTCCCGAGCTTCCAAGGATTATCAACAAGATGAGGACATCTATGAGAGAAAAGTCCGAAGAGCGTTGCCTCATGGTCCAAGGGAATAACTCCCTTGAGGTACAATCGGATTCTCAAATAGATGATAGCTCTAGTTCCTATTGCCATGGTTGTTTTGAAGTTCAAACATTGAATTTGGAACTTGCTCAAAAGCTTGAAAATTTATTGGAAAAACACAATCTTTTGAAAGAGGACAACCTTATTTTGAAAAATGAATTAAAGGATTTGTGTTCTAATTTTGAATTGGTTTTGCAAGAAAAGGAAGAGATCACTAGTGAACGTGACTCACTAAGATCTCAGCTAGACCTTGCCCTTAATGAGATTGAAGTTTTGGAAAGCAAAAGTGATTGTAATGATATTGTGAAAAATAATGAGGTTTTATCTTTGAAATTGGATTTTGTTTTAAAAGATAACCTTGTTTTGAAAAACAAAATTGATTCAATTACAAAAGAATTGGATTTAGTTTTAAAGAAAAATGAATCTTTAAAAATTGAAATTGATTCTCATGTGTGCCATGCTAGTATAGCTTCTTCTTCTTGCACACCTATTGCATGCTCCACTCTATCTTCCACTATTAAAAATGATATAAATGTTTTGAAGAAAAGTGTTGAATGTTTGGGCTCCACTTTGAGCCAATGCACATTGAATCACACACGCTTGGAATCCTTAGTTCGCAAGAAACAAGGTCCATCTTTGCATGCACACTCTACACGGCATACACATGCTTTTCACGGACACAACCATAACATGTATGCTCATGTGTACACATGTACACATTGTGGTCGAAAAGGCCACCTTGCTAGATTTTGTTATGATCGTGTTTATCATGAAAATTTAGCAACTAATCTTGTTTGGGTTAGAAAAGATACTAACCCCCGTGGACCCAAAGGAAATGGGTACCAAAGACCACCTCTATGCTTTTTGATGTAGGTGGGAGCTCTCGCATCACGTGAGAGTATTGGTGCCTTGAGGTGGATGCGTTCTAAGCTTAAAAGAGAACCATTTGGATGCTTCACTCTCAAGGGGATTTGATGGGAGGACCACCGTGGTTTGGAGAACTAGAAATGCACCTTCATCAGTTTTGGTATCATTCTCTAACTCCCATTTTTATTTGCATGCTTTTCATGTTCATCTATTTATAGCATGCCATGTTTTATTGTTCATTATGTTTATGTCATGTTGATTAGATTAGTGTTATACATGTTTAGTTACTTGAGCACCATGTTTCATATGAATCTATATTTAGTGTTCTCACCTTGTTTAAACTAACATGTATGCCTTAGATCTAATGCACATGCATATGCATTATGACCATTTGGATGTTTATGATGTTTATGATTTTTGTTTTATTGAATCATGTTTTATTGTCTCATGATTAGTATGATATTTGCCATGTTTATTAGACTTATGCTTTACATGATTAGTTATTGAGACACCCATGTTTAGTATGGAGCCATATTTTGTGTTCTCTTTATATTTTAGCTATCATGTTAATCATAGATCTAATGCACATGTCTTTGTCATGCTAATCATATGGTTGACTATGACTTTTTGTTTTAATAATTCATGTTTTGATTATTATGTTTATCATGTTAGATTATGATCCCGTTTTATGCTTCATGTTTTGACTACTTGCATGAATGATAAGTTTTCAATAAGACTAGGATTTATACTTGTACAACTAGTGAGCTACAAATAAACCTTTATATATGTTTGTGCTTGAACGCTCATTTGTATTCACTTGATGTACTAGTATAGTCTAGTTTTGATGATTCTTGCATTTGACTTGTATTCATAATTTTTTTTTGTTTTTACTTCATGTATATGTCCATCTTGTCCAAACTATCATTTATACATATACATCCTTGAGCCACGTGCCTTCATGCATATACTTTTGTGGTCTCATTGTGTTTAGGATATGTATGTATACTTTAGTTTGTACATGACATACATATGCCTTGAAGTTTAAATCGTTTGGATGAATTTCATGTTTGCTAAGTGATTTCACATTTATAATGAATTTCATGTTTTTAAGATGATTTCAATTGGTGATTTCACTTCTTAGATGAATTTCATGTTTTCAAGGAATTTCATATGAGCTTAATTGAATATTTTCATGTTGATATGTGTCACATAATACTTGTACACTCACCTTATTAGTTTACTCATGATTTGTTTTCATGAGACTATGATATGGACTTTATGGATTTTGAGTGTTTTAGTGCCATGTGATTTACATGTGTTTTCATGAAAAACAATTTTGTTTTATTCCTTGCTTGAAGGATTTCGTACTAGTTTTAAAAGTTTTTTTTTATAACTAGTTCGTATTCTTCACTATGGTAGAGATTTTCAAACATACTACATTTTCAAATCTATTTTTGAAAACCCCTACCTTCGATGGGAGGATGGATGGGAGATCATGTTCATGTATGCCTTATAATGAAAATCATTTAAATCTTGAACCATGATTGGGAGGTAGTTATATGAGATATATATTTGATCTTATAGTTATTTCAATTGGTATCATTGAATTCTTTCAATTGATATCAATCTTGACATTTCTTATATACTCATAAATGTTTGTATGTATGTATGCTTTCTATTCCAAGAATATCAATTTCTATTGGTATCTATTTTTCATACATATATATGTTTTATTTGTGCTTATTATATCCCTATATCTTTAAGCACAAAATCATGTTTATGCTAGTGCTTGAGCTTCAATTTTGTTTCAATTGATTACTTTTAAATTGGTATCAAGCCTAAGCATTATTTCATAAAGGGGGAGAAAATTTGATTTTGTCTTTCAATTGGTATTTGATTCCCACTCCCTTACTTTATGACTGAAAATTTCAAATTGGTATCATATGTTCAAAATGAAAATTATTTACAATTGGTATCAAAATTTTTGTGTTTAGACATTCAAAATTTATTATGTTTATTTCAAATTGGTATCAAGATTGTCATGTGTTTTGTTTAAAATTGGTATCAATATTTTTGTTGTTTGTTTCCTTTCAATTGGTATCAAGATGCTATTCTTTGACATATTTTCAATTGATATCCTAATTGATTGTCACCCCTTATTGACTTTGTTTTTGTTTTAGACAAAAAGGGGAAAATATTATTTTTTTATTGATTCATTGTTTCGAACAAAAAGGGGGAGAAATATTTATTGATTTTTCAATTGATTTGGTTTTGCTTTTACCCCTTATTGAAGATTGATTCTTTGTATTAAAAAGAGAGAAGATTTTATTTTGTTTTGGTTTTTACCCCTTTGTTGATGATTGATAAAAAGGGGGAGAAGTATTTTGAGTTTATATATGCATGTTTTTGTTTTGCATATATTAAGTTTAATTTCATGTTTTTGTTTTGCATATATTAAGTTTAATTTAGTTTAATTTTAATTGGTATCTAAAGCATGTTTTGTAATTGGATGTTTTGTAATTGGTATCTAGAGCATGTTTTGTTTTAAACATTTCATTGGTAAGTTTTGAAATTGGTATCTAGAGCATGTTTTGTTTTAAATATTTCATTGGTATCTAGAACCTTTTATTGTTTATGCATAGATATGCATGTTTCATGTTTCATGTTTAATATTCATTGCATATTTATTGTTTATTTGTTTATGCATGAGTTAAGGGGGAGCTTCTTTGAAGCTTAACTTTAATCCATGCATATATAACTCCATGAGTTTTGTCATCATCAAAAAGGGGGAGATTGTTGGCCCAAAGGCCTTCCACTCTAGTTTTGATGATGATTAACTCATGTAGTTATGTGTACTAATAATCTTGTGATTTTAGTTTCAGATCATTAATCAAGTTATTAGTTGGTGATTAGCTTCAACAAGATGATTTGGAAGCTTTCACATGTTGATTCAAGAGCCCGAGCGTCAAAGATCATATATAGCACTTGCTCGGTGGATCAAGAGTTTTGGATCGAGTCGGCTTGGAGATTGCGCTCTACAAGAAGACATCGGTACCATAGTTTAGTTTTGTGTTTAGATCCAAATTGTAAAGATTAGAATAGTATGATAATGCTCAAGTTCACAACACACACGTTTCATGTTTTGAATATTGATTTTCGGTTTTTCGGTTTTAGGTTTAACCGATCTTGGTTTGCATGAATAGATAGATTCAAAACAAGTTTATATGGTTTAATGTATGTTAGATTTGTTCTACATACATGCATGCTTAATTTCCTAGACAAACTTAGTTTTGACTTACTTATTCATGTGTTTTATGTTTTGGTATTTTTGACAAAACATATTTTGGAATTAAAGACAAAAACTATTATATGTATATGTTTCATGTATACTGGATTTCTATCCATGTGCATCATGCTTTAAAGAGTTTAAATATCATGTTTTTGTATTTGAATGAGTTTTGGACAAAGTGTATTTTCTATTCAAGAATCCTAGTTTTAGAAAATATAGTTTCTAGTTTTTGGAAAATATTGTAAGATACAAAAATAGTTTTAATTGCTTGATATTTGAGTCAAAACTTTTATCATATGTTCATATATCAATGCAAATTGTCAAAACTATTTTTGGGATTTTTAATAGTTTAAAAGAATTTATTGGATATTTATTTCCTCTGTTTTTCTGACCTGTACAGTGTCTGCCAGGTTAGGTCGGTCGACCCTAACGGTCGACCGCACCATGTAGCCGGTCGACCGTCAGGGTCGACCGACGTGCACGGATACGTGCACGCTGGCTACACTTGTAGCCGGTCGACCGTGCGGTCGACCGACTGAGAGCAGTTTGCTCTCTGTTTGTTTGGGTCGACCGGGCGGTCGACCTTTAGCTGTCAATGGTCAGAATATGACCATTGGACGGTCGACCGTGCGGTCAACCGGCAGGGCTATTTTGGCAAAATCTACTGCCAATGGCTAGTTTCCAGATTTGCCTATAAATACCCCATTGGAAAGAGTTTTTCTCTAAGAATTTTTTGGCAAATATTTTCATTCTCTCTGGTGTTTTTGCTACAATCAAAAGAGGTTTTTGGATTCAAATGAACAATCTTTTTGGTGTTTTTATTAGGGTTTGAAAAATCAAAGAAAAGGGATTTTGGGAAAAGCTTTTGTTTGAACTTCACTATCTTCATTCTATTATTTTCCAAAGATTTTCTTTGAGTTGCTGGTTTCAAATCCCTTAGTTTTCTCCACACTTGAGCTAAAATCTACTATCTTTTCTATAGGATCTTTGTGTGGGAGAAAGAAATTGTTTGTGGTTGTTGTTTAGACCACCAAGTTAAAAACCCAATCTTTGTTTGGCTTTGTGCCTTGGGTTGTATCCCTCAAGTGGTGAGGTGATCCTTGTTTGCTTTGTGCTAATCCGTCAAGTTGTGAGGTGATTGTTTTGTTGGATTGGAGCTTGCCTCAAGGAGGAGGTTGTGGTTGTAAAGAGAGGAGTTGGGTACTCCTTGTGAGAGTTCTTTGTGGACTTGCTAGTGGATTAGATTCTAATCCTTCGTGTGTCGAAGGCGGGGATGTAGAGCTGGGTGCTCGAACCTCGTAACATATCTTGTTGTTTGTGCTTGATCCATTGACTCTCTCTATCTCTCTCTTTACTTTGTGCCTTGCAACTATTCATATTGTGCATTCATATTTGCTTGGCTTGGTTGTGTGTGCATCATTTGTTGATTGCACTTGAGTGTATTGCATTTAGTTTTTAAATTCCGCATTGAGTTCATTAGATTAGCATAATCACCTATTCACCCCCCCTCTCGGAGATCTTTCAGAAGTAATCTCGACGCTAACAGATTCACTTGGATTGCAACACATTAGAGGAGAGTAAATGAAAACAAGAGTAAAGAAGAAAAAGAAACTTTGATTCAATTCAAATAACAATGGAAGAAGAGATCACTTACACCGATGTCACCTGCAGTACAAGCTTGCTCTCATTCCTCCATGAAAATATCATCTCCTCTCAGTTACATAAAGAAAATAAAAATTACATGAAAGAAAATAAAAACCTAAGTTACAAACTACAAATTAGCCTAAGTTCTATTCTCTGCTTGGTCGTTCCCTTGCCTTTGAGATTGTAGGTATTTATAGAAGAAATGCAGAGGTTAGAGGAGTATGAAGATAGAAAAAGCTGGCTATTTCTGAATTTGAATCCTCCCCTTATCTCCAAACTTTATTTGATGTGAATATTCAGTTCTGATCTGCAGTTTATTGACGTGTTGATTGCTGAATAACACTTATCAAATGACAGAATTAGAAAATAGTAATCAACAAAAGAGTCATAGCCCTGTAAGTCTGCTTTCTAGATCATCTTGAATCATCAGATTTGAGATTCGGTAGCGAAATTTATGATTCAAATACTAAAATGTATCCAGTCAGAATCTGAGTCAAACTTGCTTCATCTCATCCGTTGATCTTCTCTCTATCCATTTATCTCTCTGTATTTGATATTATCCTCGGTTGATCTTTAGCTAACCAAAATGGATTTATAGAAATCTGAATTTTACTGGTTTTCATTTGGTGTTATCTTTCTGATTTGCTCTGATCTTCAGCTGAACATTTGCCCCAATTTTTGATTTGTTCTAACTAGATCTAGGATCATCCTCAGCTAACCAAATAGATCCAGTTAAATCTGATTTTAACTTGTATTTATTTGGTTTAATCCTCTTTCTCTTTGTTATTATCTTATGCAAAATAGATATTTAAGATAAAAAAATTAGCAGATTTATTACACGATAAATGTAGGAGTGTAATGAAAAGAATGCAAAATATGTGTACGATCAGTGGGACTGAGTAAGACTCTTTAAAATATTGTTGAATTGAGGAGGCCAACATGTTCTGGAATTGCCGTTCGGCCTCTTGTAGGTTGGCTTCTATACTCTTTTCTAACTCGGATTTTTCTTCAATTGGTGGTTCTAGAAAAGGAGTATACGAAGCAAAATCGGGGAATGAATATTATGAAAATTGTGGACAAGGTGGATAAGGAGGTTGAAAATTTGACTCGGGGGGAATCCCCATTGACTCTGTAAAGAGTTAAAATTATTTTGAAAATTATAGTCATAAGATTGGGGGTGTGGGTTGTATTGATTCAGATAAGTCCAACCTGGTGTATTTGGTTGGTTCATATTATAAAAAGCCGAGTTGAAATCATCTGAATCAAATGGGGTCAGTGTGAAATATGGATTAATATTATGATTGAAAGAATTGTTGATGTTGAATTCCATATTACAAACAAACACAAAAAAAAGAAAAAACAACCAACAAACAAAAAGAAATAAAAAAAATCAATACCAAGCCTATACTAAGGTTGATCTAGACCTAGACGACTCCTAACTGGTCGATTACCCGGGGGAGGTTATTTATTGAGTCTGACCACAAGCTAATCGGCGAGATAGGAGTCAAATATGTTGGGAGGTATCCGTGCGTAAGCAACGGGCCTTAATTACGCCAAACCATGGTATCTTTGAGGGTAACCTCTTAATCCCCAACCTTAGACACCGATTTCACAAGAGTATGATTCAAACAAGTTCCACCCTCAGTCAATCTCTTAATGAGTCTGAGATGTCCCTAGGGGCCAACGTCTATCAAGTTTATTAGGGCTTGGGTTGTGTGAGTGGGAGGTAGTTTTTGGGCTAAGGAAGGGTGATGAAATCCCCACCTTATCTTGTATGGGTTTTGCCCTTAATTTCAATTCGTGCAAGTGTACAATATAGACAAGAATATAACACAAAGCGAGTAAATCTCCCACATATTTGTCCTATACTATATGCAATGCCATATGTACACCTCAGTCTAGATTACAACAACAGAACAAAATACTGTATATTGGAATTGAATTGACACATGCGTAAATGCAAATGTCTAAACCGTTTTAAAAACATCCAAATACCGTATTTTAATTCTTTAATTTATCGCAGTGTGTAGGCAATCAAAATAGAAAATTAGCAGCAGAATATATTAATATATGCAACTTACAAGAACCCTGCAAAAGATGAAGTCCAAATGCCACACTAATGCCGCGTGTGCGTGGCTTTTCTTGGGTTTCCGCGGCACAGTTATGAAAGCGGGGTCCCAGCTTTCTAGAGCAGGGACATGTAAGCAAAAGGAGAATTCTGCAATGTTTAGTTTCTATAAAAATTAACCTGCACACTAAAACATAGAAGAAAATGTTAACAACAATGTGAGTCTAAACCTTTCCCATCCCCGGCAACGGCGCCAAAATTTGATCAGGGCGGAACAAGCACTTGAAAATGTGTGTTTTGTAAAATCAATAAAAAGCATGAGTTTGCTAATATTCCCTCGGTACTTCCGTTATACCATTAGCTCAATGAGTCAAATCCACAGGGACGGGAGGCGATAGAAGCATTAACAATTCTTATTCACGTGTTATGTTAATAATTCCTTCTTTGTTAAAGAATAATAAAAAAGATAAAGAAAAGAAATCCAGAAGTGATAGGGGAGAAGGCGATGAAATCAGCATAGTGTAAATAAACGAGAAATGGTTTTGAAAACAAAAAGAAGATGAAACAAAGATGAACTAAGAAGTTGGTAAAAAATATGAAGAAAATGATAAAAAGGTTTGAAGTTGATTTTTAAAATAAGATAAAAGAAAACTCATGGCTACTAACTACTAATTGCTCCACTAACCATGCTAATCTCTTAGTGATAGTTGTCTCACATGGATCCTTGGCCATCACCAGTCCTTGGCTTCAAGAGACGATACAAATCATGGATCATAAGATTGTACTTCCATATTCAAACGACACATCCATACCATACAACAAGTTGCAAGCTACTATTAGATCATCAAAACAGGTTAGAGGTGAGCATGAAATAAAGAAGGCATAAAAGTTAGCAAGTTAGTGGGTTAGATGTTAGAAATGTTAGAATGTTAGAATCCATCATCATGAGCCATCAATGGCTCTTGCAAGAGAAAGGCCTTATAGAGGCTACTAGATTCATGTGGATTATCAAGTAAGTGGTTAGATGGTCAGTGGTTAGTAGTTAGATTACTATGAGAAGAAAAATTAGCTAAGCATCATATAAAAGATGGAGGAGATTGCATTGGAGAAGAAAGGAGACACCTTTACATAGATTGTCACCATCTATTACATCAATATCTCTCTCTCTCTCTCTGAATCAACTAAGCCCTACTACAAGATCTAAAAAGAAATAAAAATACAAAATAAAAGAAAAGAAGAAAAGAACACCTACACTAACCTACACTAAAAGAGAGAAAATTAGCCTATTTCTCAATCTGCTTGCATTTCATGCCTCTGTAGGGATATATATAGGCAAAAAGGGCTTCTAGAAAACTAGACGACGCCACGCGTCAAAATTGACGCGTGGCTCTCCTATAGGCCCACGGAAACGCGGCTATAGCTGCGTTTTTGTGGCCAAACTAGGGACTTAGGTTCCTGGTTTGGCGAGCATATTCGCTTCGCTTCAAGGACCTTCCAGATGTATAATTAGTCTCTAATTTTGCATAATTTTTATCACATTCGCATATTTATTTGGTATAAAATTCTGCTAATAAAGCTTTATTTGCTTGATTCTAGATCCATAGTGTGCAATGAAGAAGAAGACCCTAAATACCATTTAATTGGTGATTAAAAGCCTACATCATAGCCATTAAGCTAGAAGAGTTGATTCGTCAAAACCATGGGCCCAAAACTAGAAACCGGGAGCAGAGGCTGATAGGGGACAGACGGAACCGCGCGCGGCCCCAGTATGGCCGCGAAAACACGGACTGGGCTGCATTCTGTGGCCATACGGCCCCGACACGCACGTGGCTTTGGGCTGGCTATAAATACCCCTTGGGGTTCCAGAGCAGCAGATATACAGAGTTTAGGATAGTTTTCATTTTCATGTTATAGTTTAAGATAGTTTAGTTTAGATTAGTTCTTCTTCCTCCCTTGTATTTTTCATTTTGTAGATCTTATAATAGGAGAGAGAGTGGTACATGTTGGGAAGCAAGAGTGCTTGTAATAGAAGGTGACAATTTATGAAATGTGCTCTCTTACCTTATCTTTGTTTTCTTCTCTCTAACTCTTTTTACATGTTTAGTTAATCTTTTCTCTCATGGCAACTAACTACTAACCACCAACTAGTCTAACTTCTTTGATGATAATCCAGATGAATCTAATAGCCTCTACTTGGCTTTGCTCTTACAAGAGCCATTGATACCTTATGATGATGGATCTAACACTCTAACTTCCTAACTCTCTAACAAAATAACATTACTTTACTCCATGCTTACTTTTAGTTTTGATGGTTTAAGTGTAGCTTGCTCTTATTTTGTTGAGTTGGGATGTGATGAGTTACATATAGGTCATGCTTTGAATCGCTCTTAAACCAAGGACTAGTGATGGCAAATGATACATGTGAGGTAACTATCACTAAGAGGTTAGCATGTTAGTAGAGTCATTAGTAGTTAGTAACCGTGAGTTTTCTTTCTTTTTCACTTATTTTTGAAATATATCAAAAACTACAAACACTATTCTTTTCTATATTTCCCACTTCTTCGTATTTCACCGTACTTCTTCTTTCATTCTTTATTTTATTTTCTTTTCATTCTTTAAAACTTTGAAGAACTTTTAATAAATACGTGAATCAACCGGTAAAGCTTCTATCGCTTCCCGTCATTATGGATTCGACTCATTTTAGCCTCTATGCTATAACGGAAGTATCGAGGAAGCCAAAGCACACGCACTTTAAATCTTGAATTCAAAACAAACACTTTTTGTGCGCGGTTTTCCCCCGATCAAATTTTGGCGCAGTTGCTGGGGATGGGAACGGTTTGATTCACGTTTTTGTTAACTTTTCTTCTTTGTTTTTGGTGTGCAGGTTAAATTTTTTTTTTAGCATTGGAGAAGTCCACACTTGCTCTTGTGTGGTTGGGTAAACTCTTGTACATTCATATACTCTGTTGCTAATTTTTTATTACCTGTACACTATAAATAATTTTAAGAATTAAAATACGATAATTGGATACTTTAAAATGATTTAAACATTTGCATCTAGGCACGTGTCAATTTTCATTCCAATATACTGCATTTTAATTCTTGTGCTGTTGTGATATTGGAGGTGTACATATTGCATTGCATATAGTTAGAACAAAACACTTCAGTGATTTACTCACTTTTTTGTGTTCATTCTTATCTATATTGCACACTTGCACAAATTTAACTTAAGGGCAACACCCAATACAACATAAGGTGGGGAAGTTATTGCCCTCCCTTAGCCCAAAAATCACCTCCCCACTCACACAACCCAAGCCTAAATAAAATTTGCTAGACGTTGGCCCCTAGGGACATCTCAGATTCATTTAAGAGATTGACCGAAGGGGGGAGTTGTTAGAAATTAACTCTTGTCAAATTGGTGTCTAAGGTTGGGAATTGAGAGGCGAAACCTCGAAGAATAGTGGTTTGACATAATTAAGCCCATTGCTCCGGCACGGATATCTCCCACTGATCTCTCCCCTACTTGGCCGATTAACTCGTGGTCAGCTTCCGATAATGTACCCCCCATGGACAGTCTAACCAGTTAGGAGTCGTCTAGATCTAGGTCAACCCTAGCATAGGCTTGTTTTCTTTTCTTTTTCTTTGTTTGTTTGTTTGTTGTTTGTTTGTTTTCTTTTTTGTATACTGTGAAATGGATTTTAACAATAATAATTCTTTCAATCATAATATGAATGCATATTTCACCTCGATCTCATTTGACTCAGATAACTCTAATGTGGCTATGTATAACATAAACCAACCATATATGCCGAGTTGGGATTATCCGACTCAATATGACCCATATCCCCAATCTTATGACCATAATTTTCAAAATAATTTCTACTTTTCACAGAGTAAATGGGGATTCAACTCCCTCGAGTCCAATTTTCAACCACCTTGTTCACAATTTTCATTCCCCGATTTTGGTTCATATACTCCTTTTCCTGTTCAACAAACCGAAGAAAAATCTGACTTGGAAAGGAGTATGGAAGAGTCCCTACAACAAATGTAAAATTTACTTAATTCACAATCCTTCCCGCATCAAACTCCACATACTCCTTTTCTAGAGCATCCAATTGAAGAAGAATCTGTGCTAGAAAAGCGTTTAGAAGTCTTTTGTGAAAGAATGAAAAACATGTTGGACTCATCATCTCAACCGAGTCCTACTCCTCTTTTCCAATATCACCTATTCAAAATGAGCAACCATCAATACTGTACTTGAGTATAAAACACTTGCATGAGTTCAAGCAGCAATCACAAAATCCGATGGACTCATAATTTCACCATAAATTCCAAAATCGACTTCCATACTCATCTTTTCACGAAGAACCAATTGCAAAGAGTATGGAAGACATGATTCCAAATCCAAATTCTATTACCCAGCCTATCAGTAGGTTAGACTCACTTATGAGCGAATTAATCAATGAGAGCGAGGAAAGTTGACATTGTCAACCTTTGACCGATCCTTATATCCCTAACTCTACTGATTGGACCCAAGAATCATGTCATTTTGGGAATCCAGATTCAATTTCAGAACACACATTTGAACTTGACCAAACTTCAAGTTATGAAAGTCGCCTGGACATTCTGGCAAGTTATCCCTTTTCTGAAATTGAAATCGAACCTGAAAGTGATCCTGAACCTCAAGTTGGTGATTCCTTTTCACTTTTTGATTCAATAATGACCCTGATATCTTTACCAGATTTTTTTTTCTATTTCAGAGTCAACATTGAATCCTGTACCAGTACACCATGAAATGGAATCACCAATCTCTTATGGTCACACTCATTGTTGGGGAAAGTGTGTGAACATCAATTCTTTAGTTTGGACCCTATTTTTGAACCCATTTCGACTCTCATTGTTGACTCTCGACTTGATCTGTGTCAACTTCCTGAGTCGGTATCGGTTTTTTTTCCTGTTCCATTTGAGTCCAAATCAATCATCTCTCAAAATCACACTTCATTGTTTGACAAGAATGTTGAAGAAAATGACTCAGTCATTATTTTTGAAAATTGAAAATTAGATGGGGATAAAATTTTCAATAAGGCCATTCAATCCATCATTCTTTTATTCGGTCATGTTAGAGAGGTCATCGGTGGGTTTCTACAAGATTCACGATATCTTGATTGGGTAGCAACGCTTGGCCCAGTCAGACCACCACCAAAACCACCACCCTGAGGTAATTTTCCTTCCCACTCCATTTGTTTCATGTCTATACACATGCACGATGCATTGAGGACAATGCAAGAGATAAATGTGAGGGAGAGTTTACTAACATAGTTAGTTTTACATTTTCTTTCTTTTACACTTCTTTTTAATATAAAAAATCTTTTATAAAAACTCTTTTCTTTTCTTTTTACAAAACTTTTTGAAATAAGATAAATAGTTTTGATTTATTTTTAAGAAAATTAAGATTATCTTAAGAATTAGGAAGGCCTAAAATTATGAAATTTTAAACTGAGTCAAAATAATATATCTTGTTTAAATTTTAGGATAAGAAAGTAAGATTGAAAAGATAATTTGATCTTGAATTTTTTACCTTAGATTTATGCACTCCACACTTACACAATTATTGGGATTGAAACAAAGACTAAAAATGCCATAAATAATATATAAAAAAATTTATGATAATAAAAACCACTCATTGAAGTTGGGTAATTATGCCTCAGGAAGCATGATTATTCATATCTAAAATTGTGGATAAAAATAAAATAATCCCCTTTAGTTTTGTGGCCTTGTTTACTCGAGTCCTTAAGTCCGAGGGATGTTTTCTCATCTGGTGCCCTAAGATCATCTTGTTTGGGAGTCACCAGCTAAAGGCTCATTACCCGGGTAAATAAGAAAGCCTAAGAAAACTAAGAGAAGAAAAAGAAATATATATATATATATATATATATATATATATATATATATATATATATATATATATATATATATATATATATATATATATATATATATATATATATATAAACATAAATAAATGGCATAAAAGTTAGAGTCGATATCCCAAAAATCTTCACAGTCCACAAAGTGCATATTTTTCTAAGAGTTTTATGAAAGGTCAAAGAGTCAATTCAATTTTAAATTCTTACATTTAATTTATAACAAGATTTTTTTGTATTTTAACTTAGTTTAAGAAAGAACAATTTCTGGTTAACTTCTGACCTTGAATCACTTATATTTTCACAAAAATACTTCAACACTTTTCTCTATTTTAAAAATGTGTTTTTAAAATACTAACATTTGATTTCTTTTTTTTATGGATTTTGTGGGTGTAATCCGCTGAAAACTCTCAGGAGACAAAACTCCTCCTCTAGGGGAAACCTAGAGGTTTAATGGCTTGTTGCACATGCTTAGTGCAATCGCGTCACCTACGAAAGTGGTGTAATAATTTTTTTAGTTTTTTGTTTTGCTTCGGAAGAGCAAAAAGATAAGTGTGGGGGTGTGATTAGTCTCTAATTTTGCATAATTTTTATCACATTTGCATATTTATTTGGTATAAAATTCTGCTAATAAAGTTTTGCTTGCTTGATTCTAGGTCCATAGTATGCAATGAAGAAGAAGACCCTAAATCACTATTTAATTGGTGATTAAAAGCCTACATCATAGCCATTGACCTAGAAGAGCTGATTCGTCAAAACTATAGGCCCAAAACCAAAAACCGGGAGCAGAGGCTGATAGGGGACAGACGGGATCGCGCACGGCTCGAAGCGCCGCGCGCGCAGCCCCAGTATGGTCGCGTTTCATAGGCCGCGTTTCTCCGGCCATACGGCCGCGGCACGCGCGTGGCTTCGGGCCAGGGGTTGTCCCCCTGGCCCCCATTCCCCTGGTGGCTATAGAAGCCCCTTGGGGTTCCAGAGCAGTAGATATACAGAGTTTAGGATAGTTTTCATTTTCACGTTGTAGTTTAGGATAGTTTAGTTTAGGATAGTTTAGTTTAGGTTAGTTCTTCTTCCTCCCTTGTATTTTCCATTTTATAGATCTTGTAATAGGGAGAGCGAGTGGTACATGTTGGGAAGCAAGAGTGCTTGTAATAGAAGGTGACAATCTATGAAAGGTGCTCTCTTACCTTATCTTTGTTTTCTTCTCTCTAACTCTTTTACATGTTTAGCTAATCTTTTCTCTCATGCAACTAACTACTAACCACCAACTAGTCTAACTTCTTTTGTGATAATCCAGATGAATCTAATAGCCTCTACTTGGCCTTGCTCTTGCAAGAGCCATTAATGGCTCATGATCATGGATCTAACACTCTAACTTCCTAACCTCTAACAAGCTAACATTACTTTACTCCAAGCTTACTTTTAGTTTTGATGGTTTAAGTGTAGCTTGCTCTTATTTTGTTGAGTTGGGATGTGATTTGTTATATATGGGTCATGCTTTGAATCGCTCTTGAATCAAGGACTAATGGTGGCCAATGATACATGTGAGGCAACTATCACTAAGAGGTTAACATGTTGGTGGAGTCATTATTAGTTAGTAGCATGAGTTTTCATTCTTTTTCACTTATTTTAGAAATATATCAAAACTACAAATACCATTCTTTTCTATGTTTCCCACTTCTTCGTATTTTACCGTACTTCTTCTTTCATTCTTCATTTTATTTTATTTTAATTCTTTAAAACTTTGAAGAACTTTTTAACAAACACGTGAATCAATCGGTAAAGCTTCTATCGCCTCCCGTCCTTGTGGATTTGACTCGTTTTAACCTCTATACTATAACGGAAGTATCGAAGAAGCCAAATCACACACACTTTAAATCTTGAATTCAAAACATACACTTTTTGTGCACAGTTTTTCCCTGATCAATGTGCTCAGATTCAATTATTTTTGTCTGGATATTCGTCTGACGTGCACAAGGGTCTAGGTTTAATGCATCTTCTAGAAGCTCTCTTACTTGGCCTCCAAGAAATCCAGATTTAATTACCCGAAAATGGGTTTAATTAATCTCTTATTATCCTTTTGACCTTCTTGTCTTGATTTTCTGCAAGAGAGACCAAAGCACGATTTAGACTGACATTTTATTCATAAATCAGTAGGGAAATGGTATATAATAATGCATAACTGAAGAATAATCACACCCCCATACTTATCTTTTGCTTGTCTCGAGCAAAAACAAAGAAAAGAAAAACTATACTGCAGGTGACGCGATTGTACTGAGCATGTGCAACAAACTGTTAAACCTCTAGGTAGCCCCTAGAGGAGTTTTATCTCCTGAGGGTTTTCAGCAGATTGCATTCACAAAATCCATAAAGAAAGAAAACAAATGTTAGTGTTTTGAAAACACATTTTGAAAGAGAGACAAGTTTTCAAAATATTTTTGTAAAAATATAAGCGATCTAAGGTCATAAGTCCACCAAAAATTATTCTTCCTTAAACTTAGTCTATCTGCAAGATCTTATCTTCAATTAAGGTAAGAATTCAAAATTAGATTGAATATTTTATCCTTCATAAAACCTAGATAATCTGCACTTTGTGACAGTAAAAATTTCTGGGATTTCAACTCTAACCATCATGAAATCACCAGAGGGGGGTGAATAGGTGATAATGCTAATCAATACAGAAATTTAAAAATAAGATGATGCAATGATCACTCAAAGCAAGATTAGAAGCCAAATACCCCGTGTAGGGCTCTGAACTCCTTCCTCGTGATTCCTCTAAATAAGAGTTTGAGGTGCGCAATGCAATCTTGTTGTGAGAGTATAGATTGACAATATAAGAATGAATGAATGAATGAAAAGCAAGTAAATAACACAAGTAAACCAATCGCAAATATAGAGATTTGTTTCGAGGTTCGAGCAACCAGCTTTACGTCCCCGCCTTCACCCAGAAGGATTTCCGATCCACTAGAACTTTCACAAAGAATTACAACCACTAGGGAGTACCCAACTCCTCAATCACACTCCTCAAGTCCAGAGGTAGTGGAACCACAAATACAATAATCACTTGGTGATCAAAAGATCACAAACTCTCTTTTGAAAAACTTTTCTTTACAAAACCCTAGAGAATAATGTATAGGATTGAAGCTCAAGGTTTGTAAGTGAAAAATAAAACAAAATAGAAGAGAGTTTTGATTCAAAAACTTCAGAGAAATATCAGAGATTAGAGCACAAAAACTGAGAATAAAACTTCTTTCAAAAAGACTTAACCTTTGATTTCTTTTGCAAATGTTGTTGTAAATCTCCTCAACCCCATCCACCCCTATTTATAGGATAAAGGTAGGGATTAAAGGGTAAATACTAATTTTGATTAATCAGGAAAGATAAGACCCAAAATCATCCATAAACCTCGTTTGGAGAATAAAATCACGTTTGAAAACAAGTTTAAAAAACTAGCTGTTTGGCTGTAATACACTCACGGTAGAACGGCCCGTCGACCGGTTTTCAAAAACATATGACCGTTGGCAGCCCTTGGTCGACCGCCCGGTCGACCGTCCCAAATAGAGACTTGGGTGCAGTCAGTCGGTCGAAGCTCGGTCGACCGACATGGGGTCCGGTCGACCGCCCGGTCGACTGGATAATGTGCACACATGCACGCACCCAACGGTCAGAACTGCAGTCGACCGCTCGGTCGACCGTTCTGACCTGAAACAGAGCCGGTCGACCGCAACGTGTCAAAACATATAATTTTGTAAAAATGTTTTTGAGGATATGTAAATTTTCAAAAATTATTTTGTCAAGACTTAGTATACTACAATAAATTGAGTTTGCAAATACTGAGATAGGTCTATAAAAAAATGATCTTTTGAAAATCATGTGCAATTTTGTGTGTGTGGGAAATTTGAGCTCCAACACTATATACTATCCTTTAACAAATTAAAGTATAAAAATTATAGAAAGAAGTCTCCGAGCCGCGTTGCGCCAAGTTAGAGCCTCCTCTCCTATGAAAGAGTCCTCTTGCGCCATCCACCTATCAACATGTTTTTAGCGCTATAAACCTTGCAATATGCTTAAAGCCACCAATACTTGTACAAACCTGAAATTCATTCTAGAACAACTTATTAGTACCAAATAGCTTCTATATGTTTTGTTATCATCAAAATGTATATAAATGGAGAGTGTAACCTTTTGGGCCAACAATCTGGCCCTTTTTTATGATGACAAAACATATAAGCTATAACACAAGATATAAAAGGGAGGTAAAAACTCCCCTCAAATAATGTTATATTAAACAAGTATAAAACAATTTATTATGAGAGAATTTTTGAAAATTTAAAATTTGAAAACACCAATTTGAAAACACCAAACATAAAACCAAAACCATTGAAAGGTAAACATAAAACCAAAACCATTGAAAAGTTAAAACATAAAACCAAACATAAAACATAAACAAACAAAACATAAACATAAACAAACACTAAACAACACATATTTCTCCCCCTTTTTGTCATACATCAAAAAGGCATATGATAGCAAGAAACCTTCCTTATTCAATAACACAAACATTTAGCTTACCACATATAAAAGAAAATCTATTATAGTTAAGTGGTTTAGTGAAAATATCGGCAAGTTGAAAATTGGAAGAAATATAATCAATATCAATATCTCCTTTCTCAAAATGATCTCTAAGAAAGTGATATCGAATCTCAATGTGCTTGGTCTTACTATGTTGATTTGCATTCTTAGTCATATGAATAGTACTAGTATTATCACAAAATATTTTAATATGGTCAAAATTTAAATCATAATCAAGGAGAGTATGTTTCATCTAAAGGACTTGAGCACAACAAGCCCCCGCCGCAACATACTCTGCCTCGGCGGTTGGGAGGGCTACCGAATTGTGTTTCTTGGAAGACCATGAAACAAGACAATTACCAAGAAATTGACATGTCTCACTAGTACTCTTCCTATCCACTCTACAACCCGCATAGTCGGCATCCGAAAAACTCGTCATTGAGAATTATCCGGTCTTCGGATACCATAGACCCATTCTAATAGTGCCCTTATGATTGTTATTCATTTTTGCATATTTTTCCACATCCATACCATGCATTATATCAATAAAAATTGGTTTTTTACTCTTTTTCTCTCTATTTTTGCAGGTCCATCTTTAATGGAGAAGAGGCCCATAATCTATGGAATTATCAAGAATTAAAAGGGATTAATCAAAGGACAAAAGAAAAGCCCAAAAAGTCTAGCCCATGATCTGGAGACATCTACGCCTGCACATCCTTCTAGAAGCTCCAACGTGGCCAGCAGGCTGCAACAGAACGCCAGCAGAATGCGCTGGCCTAACGGCCTAGATTCTGCCGCAGAAACGCGGCTCTGGCTGCGGATCCGCGGCGGGAATCTGGCCGTTTAGCCAGAGATTTGATCCGACGGTCCAGATTTGGGAGCCACCTCTTCTGAAGCCTATAAATAGACCATCAGGGCCTCTGCGAGAGGGGGAGGAGAGATTAGAGGAAAGAGCTTGTAATTTTTAGGTTTTTCTCTAGGTTTCTAGTGCTCTTAGTCTTCTTCTTCCTCCTAGAAATTCTGCAAAAGAGAGAGAAAGAAAGAGAGTGAGAGCTTGTACTCAAAGGAGTGACAACTTTGAAGCAAGGATTAATCTAATCATTCTTCTCTTCTTTGCAATTCTAGTGTTCACTTTTCTTGCTTTATTTCCTTCAAGCTTTACTTTCATAGCATGATGAATTGTTGTTTTCTTTCTCTTGTAATGGATAGCTAACCTCTTCTAACATGACTAGCTAACCACTAACTTTACTAACTTCTAACTCTTGGGTGATTGCTAACTTCTAATCTTGCAATGTTGAGTCTCTTTTGATCTCCAATGAAGATGAATTACTTTCATTATTGGCAAATGCTTGTTGTAATTCCATATGATTCATGTGTGCCTCATTTAGAGCCTTGTCTTTAGAACAAGTGCCTTGATGGAACATGGAGATGGATCACCTAACTTTGCTATTGGTTGGTAGTACAATTTTCTTACTTCAATGCTAGCTTGGCTATTGCCTTGAATGACTAATGAATCTTGTATCTCCCTCCTTAGCATTCCCTTGAGTGGCACTCCTTTATTCCACCATTGAAATTCTATCTCGGGAGCCGATGAATCAATGAGGCTACAAGCTAAGACCGAGAAGAACACTCATCTTCCAATTGGGAACATATTTGACCTAACAAGCAAGACCTATCTATCGCCGATGAATCAACATAAGGCATGCATAACCCTATGAGATTAGTAAGTTAGCAAATTAGTAAGGTTAGCTAGTAATGGTTTCCTCCATCTAAAAGTTTTCCAAAAAAAAGTTTTCCTTCTCTAGTTTTCTTTCCTAGCAAGTCCAATTTTTCAAGTTCTTTCCATTTTCTTTTACATCGGTTTTCTTTTCATGCAAGCAAACCACAAAAAATTTCTTCTTTTATTTTTCCATGTTATTTTTCTTTTGAACATAGAAGAACTTTCGTTTTCTCTCTCTCTTCAACACTTAAACCGCAAAGCTTTCATCGCAAGCTCTCCCTGAGGATCGACCCGTAATAGTTAATACTACTACGGTGATTCGGAAGGAGTATATTAACATTGTGATACATTCTTGGAGTTTTTGAGCATTACAATCGAATAAAGATGGTTGACGCTGGACCCTCTATCTCTGAATTGAGTAAACTCCTCCCTTTCGAACAAATTTTTGGCGCCGTTGCCGGGGAGAGCAACGATTTTTGATTCAATTGAGAAACTAAATGAATTTTCTTCTCTGTTGCAGGTTACAGGTTGAAGAAACAGGAAACCAAGTATTGCAGTAACACATAAGTATCCTTGGGCCTCTGCTCAAGAAAGCAGAGACCAAGTGGCCTTGTATTTGCCGCAATTTCTCGGCCAAAGCCGCAGATCCGCGACAATGATGAGTTGAATACTCACAGTTTTCTGCAGGGTTGCTTGCTTTGTAAAAATACAGCTGCTGCAATTCTAATTTCTTGTATGCTTTCACCAGGATCCTGCTAATAAAATCAACAGTAAAACATTTGTTGCAAAAGTTAAAAAATTGACTAAACGTTTGCATTTCTAGGCACGTGTCTTTTCAATTTATTTACTTTACTGTTGAAGAGTGCTGGAGCAAGGTACGTTCGCATTGCATATCGTATAGGACTCACTTCTTGGTTGATTTACATCGCTTTGAGTGAACCTTGTTTGCATAAGCTATACACTTGCACAAAATTGACTTTAAGGGCATCACCCAATAAACAAAATAAGGTGGGGATTTCATCACCCTTTCCTTAGCCCAAAAAGCACCATCCCAGCACTCACAATCCCAAGCTTCTAATAAAACTGATAGACGTTGGCCCTAGGGACATTCAGACTCAGTAGGAGATCGGCTGAAGTTGGAAGTTGTTTTTGATTCATACTCCGGTGAAATCAGTGTCTAAGGCTGGGGATTAAGAGGTTAAGCCTCGAAGATACCGTGGTTTGGCATAATTAAGGCCCGTTGCTTACGCACAGATACCTCCCACCGTATTTTGCCCCTACCTGGCTGATTAACTGTGGTCTAATTCAAGCAACAACCTTCTTTGGTTCATCGAACAGTTAGGAGTCATCTAGGTCCAGGTATCCTAGATAGCTTGTGATTGATTTTTCTTTTCTTGTTTGTTATTTTTCACTTTCTTTCGCTTGTGTGATCGGTGAACGTTGATTGTGTATGCAAGAGTGGTACCGGGATCCAGATTCTGCTAGGCTTGTGAGAATTTCTACACTTGCACAAACACCACCACTTGACACAATCCCAATCATGACCAATAACATTTCGCTTCAAGACAAGTTCTACCCAATTCGCACTTCACTTCCATCATGCATTCTTCTCCCAACAACCAATGGAAATAATTTTGAGCTAAAGCCACAATTCATAAATACTCTTCCCCGATTTCATGGCTTAGAATCTGAGGATGCGTATTTCTTCATTCGAGAGTTTGAAGAAGTATGTCTAATGATGAGAATTTCCCAGTTGACTGAGGACGCTGTTAGACTAAGGTTCATACCCTTCGCGCTAAAAGACATAGCTAAGAAATGGCTTTACAATCTTCCCGTCAGCTCGATCTCTTCATGGGATGATTTTGTAAAAGTCTTTCTTAAAAAGTTCTATCCAATTCATAAAACAGCCCTCATGAGGAAAAACATTATGCAATTCAAGCAAGAAGCCAATGAACCTTTCTGGAAATATTTTGAACGCTTTAAAGACCTACTAGCCCTATGTCCTCATCACGGCATAGAGAAATGGCGTCAGTGCCAAATTATCTATGACGGTCTTGATTATCAAACTAAGACACTCCTTGAAACTATGTGCCAAGGGGAATTTTTAAAGAAGGATGAAGATCAGGGGTGGGATCTCTTTGAAGCCTTAGCCGAAAAGACAATTCAGTGGGAATCATGTCCACACCCACCACTTCCAGAACCGGTTTGTATTCTATAGAATCCTCCATAGCTGCTGAGGCTAAAATAACACAACTGATGAAGAGGATAGAATTGCTTGAATCTTGGGAAAATTCTGCTGTTAACCTGGTCAACCCATCACCTGTGGTCAACCCGGGTTGCACCTATTGCCATGATCTCAACCACGTATTCGAGGAGTATCCTGTATACCACTCTCAAATTTATCAGGAGAATACGAATGCTACATACACCAGACCCAACTACAACCCATACTCCAAAACGTATAATCTGGGATGGCGAAACCATCCAAATTTTTCTTGGAGTCAGTCTGGTCCTGAGCAGTCTAGGCCATCATTTTCACATCAAAACCTTGCTCAGTCTCATCAACCAAACTACCACCAGAATCCACCAAATTTTCACTCATACCAGAATCCACCTCAATTCCATTCATATCAAAATCCACCACATTACCAGACAAACTTCTAGCCTACGTATCAGCAACATCCACCACAAAATCCCCCAGAAAAAAGAATATCAGATTTGGAAAAAATGATAGAAACCCTGTCTAAAACTCATCACCAGGACATGAACAAATTACCGGTCCAGATAGGGCAATTGGCTAATTCTCTGAATGAACGACAAAAAGGAATGCTACCTAGCCAACCAGTGCCCAATCCAAAAAATCACTTCCCTTTACATGAAGTAGAGGACATAGGACCCAGTCAATGCAACACTGTTCAAATCCTTAGATCCGGAAAGCAAGTTGATAACAAGGTTTCAAATCAACCCACCAAATCTGTGTTAAAGCCAACACCTTCTGTTCCAATCCAACCCATTCAAGACAAACCATCTTCAAGTACACAACAACCATCCACTTCCCAATCCAAAGGCAAAGAAAAGATTGATGAGCAACCATACAAGCCTGTTGTACCATTTTCAAATAGGCTAGCAAATCAAAAGATGAATGCTCACATGGAGAAGATAAGAGAAATGTTTAACCAAGTCCAAATCAATGTCCCTCTTCTTGATGCCATACAACAAGTTCCATCATACGCCAAATTTTTAAAAGAAATGTGCACCAAGAAGAGGAAAGCTAATGTCCCTAAAAAAGTCTTCCTAGCATCAAACATCAGCGAGTTGCTCACTGGACCAATTCCTGTAAAATACAAAGACCCAGGGAGCCCAACCATTTCGTGTATCATAGGGCAGACAACCATCAATAGGGCGTTGCTTGATTTGGGAGCCAGTATCAATCTCCTCCCCTTTTCTGTGTATCAACAATTAGGGTTAGGCGACCTTCGTCCGACCCAAATGACGATACAACTGGCTGATCGCTCTGTAAAGATTCCCAAAGGGGAGATTACAGATGTTTTAATACGGGTCGGGGATTTCATTTACCCCATAGACTTCATTGTTCTTGAGACACAGCCCATACATAATCACAGAGCACAGACACCTGTCATTCTCGGACGATCTTTCCTAGCCACTGCAAATGCGATCATTAACTGTAGGAATGGCTCGATGCGTCTGACCTTCGGAGATATGACAAAAGAGGTGAATGTTTTCCATCTGGGAAAACAACCTCGGGATTTGGATAATGATTCTTTTGAAGTAAACTTGATAGAAGGGTTAAAAGTGAACATGATGAGGAGGCTGAGTATGAATCCGAAGAGGAATTTGAGTTAGAGTCTGATGACTTCAACCTTGATCAGATTGTTGAGTCTACTGTGGACTGGGCCACTAATACCACCCCTATTCTTCCCTTACACCAAGAACAGCCAGTGATAGATCCTGTCCCTTCTTCTGAGCTTAAGGTTCTTCCCGACCATCTCAAGTACAAGTACTTGGATGAGAAGGAAGCCTTTCCTGTAATCATTGCATCCCATCTCACTGAACAACAAGAAGAGGATCTTCTTACTGTGTTAAGAGAAAATCGAGAAGCCATTGGTTGGACCATGGCTGACATCAAGGGGATTAGTCCTTCCATAGTTCAACACCGGATTCATTTGACGGAAGATGCCAAGCCAAAACGAGACCCACAGCGTAGACTAAACCCAATCATGCAGGATGCTGTTAGAGCTAAGATTTTGAAACTATTAGACAATGGGATTATCTATCCCATATCCGATAGCCAGTGAGTAAGTTCGGTTCACGCTGTGCCTAAGAAAGCAGGATTTACTGTGGTAGAAAATGAGAAGAAAGAATTGGTACAAACACGTCTTCCAACGAAGATTCGAGTTTGTATCGATTACCGAAAGTTGAACACTGCCACACGTAAAGACCACTTTCCTCTTCCGTTTATTGACCAAATGCTCGAGAGATTAGCGGGACATGAGTACTACTGTTTCCTGGATGGATATTCAGGATATAATCAAATCCCGATCGCTCCCGAGGAACAAGACAAAACAACCTTCATCTGTCCCTTTGGAACATTTGCATACTGAAGGATGCCCTTCGGCCTATGCAATGCTCCCTCAACGTTTCAACGTTGCATGCTGAGCCTTTTTTCAGACATGGTGGAGAAATTTCTGGAGATTTTCATGGATGATTTTTCAATTTACGGTGATTCCTTTGAACAATGCTTGTACCATTTGAAGCTAGTTCTACAACGCTGTATGGAGAAAAACTTGACACTTAACTGGGAGAAGTGTCACTTTATGGTCAAGCAAGGAATCATTCTTGGGCACGAAGTTTCACATAAGGGAATTGAGGTTGACAAGTCGAAAGTGGAAGTTATAACTAAGCTCCCTGAGCCAACATGCTTAAAGGACATTAGATCATTTTTAGGGCACGCTGGCTTCTATAGACGATTTATTCAAGAGTTTAGCAACATTGCTAGACCCCTGACAAATCTCTTAGGAAAGGATGTACCCTTTATATTTGATGAAGAATGTCAAAAATCCTGGAAGGAGCTTAAGGGTAGACTTGTCTCAGCACCTATCATTTCTGCACCTGATTGGACCAAGCCTTTTGAGATTATGTGTGATGCCTCGGATTTTGCTATTGGCGCTGTTCTAGGGCAGCGTATTAATACTAGGCAACACGTAATCTATTACGCTAGCAGAACGCTGAATGAAGCTCAACTCAATTATACAACTACTGAAAAGGAATTTTTAGCTGTTGTCTTTGCGTTGGAAAAATTTCGCCAATATCTGCTAGGGTCCAGGACGATTATTTTTACCGATCACTCCGCCCTAAAATACTTAATGCAAAAGAAGGATGCTAAGGCAAGACTTATTCGATGGATACTTCTTTTGCAAGAATTTGATCTCGAGATTAAGGATAAAAGGGCATTGAGAATGTGGTAGCTGATCACTTGTCAAGAATTCCAAATGCACCAAAGGAGAAAATACCCATAAATGATGATTTCCCTGACGAACACATCCACATAATGCAGGGAGAGCCCTGGTATGCTGACATAGCAAATTACCTAACATCCGGGCAAATACCTTCTAATTGGTCAGGTCAGGACAAACACCGTTTCATGAGTCAAATACGGTTCTTCTTTTGGGATGAACCGTATTTATTCAAATATTGTCCTGACCAGATAATATGAAGGTGTCTTCCTGAGGAGGAACATCAGAGTGTCTTGACATTCTGTCACAAATTGGCTTGCGGTGGACATTTTGGTCCACGAAAAACTGCTGAGAAGGTACTTCAGAGTGGATTTTACTGGCCCACTCTCTTTAAGGATGCATATACCTTCTGCAAGTTATGTGATAGGTGTCAGATGACGGGTCGAATCACGCAGAAAGACATGATGCCCCTTACACCCATCTTAGAGGTCGAAATTTTTGATCTGTGGGGCATCGACTTTATGGGACCCTTTCCTCTGTCCTATGGCAACCAATACATTTTGGTAGCCATAGATTATGTTTCAAAATGGGCTGAAGCAATTCCAACAAGGACAAATGACAACCAAGTTGTCATCAAGTTTTTACGAGAAAATATCATCTCTCGCTTCGGAGCCCCTCGTGTGATAATAAGTAACAATGGGAGTCATTTCTGCAATCGGGCTTTTGAAGCCCTGATGCACAAATACTCTATTTCCCACAAATTATCCACGGCATACCATCCTCAGACCAATGGGCAAGTAGAAGTCACTAATAGACAAATAAAACTCATTTTGGAGAAAACTGTTGGACAAAACCATAAAGATTGGTCCTTCAAACTCACTGATGCCTTATGGGCATACAGGACCGCTTACAAGACTGTCCTTGGTATGTCTCCATATCGAGTTGTATTTGAAAACCTTGTCACTTGCCTGTGGAGTTAGAACACCGGGCTATGTGGGCAATAAAGCAGCTGAACTTGGATTTAGATAAAGCCGGTGCCTTGAGGAAATTGCAAATATCCGAGCTAGAAGAGCTAAGAAATGAGGCAAATGACAATGCTCGGATAGCAAAAAACAGAACCAAGCTCTTTCATGATAAATCCATTCACCGAAAAATTTTTGTCCCAGGACAAAAGGTTCTGTTGTACAACTCAAGACTCCACCTCTTTCCTGGTAAATTAAAAACCAGGTGGTCAGGGCCATATGTTGTACACAAAGTCTTCTCACATGGTGCAATTGAGATTTTTGATCCAAATAATGGCAATAAATTCACTGTGAACGGTCAACGTTTAAAGCCATTTTTTACCACTGAATTTGTGTCACAAGAAATTCATGAGCTGGGTCTTTGTGATTCAGTCTATAGGTGACCATCCCATTTGTACATTGTCCCTGAATTCTCTGCATATTATTTTGGGACCCTTTTGTAAATAAGCAAAACAAAAAAAAAATCCAAAAATGAGGGACTTTTGTGCTAATTCATCTCAAGAGTTCCACTCCATTCAAACTTCAAATCCTAGGTTTGTAAATATTACTTTTCACCTGGGGATAAAATTGGGACTCTCAACCTTTTCCCCCTATAAATATCCTATTTACCAATCCTCTAGGTTGGACCACATTGAGGCGGGGCTCAGACGATCACAGTCGGCTGGACCTAGCACCACCGCTGGTCCAAAGCGCCGAAGGGAGTGATTTTTTCCTTTACCTATTTTCATGCATACTTTATCTTGCATACATTGAGGACAATGCATGAGATAGGTATGGGGGGTAGATACTGACGTAGGATTTTTAATTTTCTTTTTAGGATTTCCATTTTCTTTTTTAGGATTTTATCTTTCCTTTTAAATTTTATCTTTCCTTTTAAATTTTTCATTTTTTTTAGTTAGATTTTACATTTTCTTTTTAGAAAAACAAAATATATATATATATATAAAAGAAAAAAAATTTTATGATCCATATTTTAAAAGAATTAAACTTGATTTTAGGGATTAAGGAAACTCCTAACTATGATTTCTCCATATAAGTAGAAAAGAGGAGTTATGTTGGATTTTTAGGTTAAGTGAAAAAGGATAAGAAAGATAGCTAGATTTTAATTCTTTCTTTAGGATTTATACATTCAACATATTGAGGGATTAATCTAAGACATAGTGATTCTATTTACATATATATAATTAAATAATAATAATAATAATAAAAGTATAAATAAATAAATAATTACTTACCCACTAATTAAGCTGGTTAGCCGTGCCTCAAGAAGCATAGCCAGTCACGCCTAAAGGTGGTTAAGTCCTTAGTATTCGTGGCCTAGTTTACTCGAGTCCTCAAACCTTAGGGATGTATCTTCATCTGGTGCCCTAAGACCGACTGGTTTGGGAGTCATCGGTAAGAGGCTCGTTACATTGGTAAATTAGAAAGCCTAAGGAAGTTAAGGAAATGTAAATAAATAAATAATATATATATATATGTAAATAAATGAACTTAGTCTAAGAGAGATCCTTCATATTTATAGATGTATATATACTAGGATTGATGCAAAATCCGGTCTTCGATCTAATCCTTAGAAACTTAACCTAAGTTGAAAACATTTCTCTAAATTGACACTTATAAAAAGAATGACGAGTTTAGGGTAACCTGAAACCTATAGATCAAGTGAAGTTCTTGAAAAATATGGATCATAAATTTCTCACTAACATTTCTTCTTTTCTTTATGGATTTTGTGGGTGAAATCCGCTGAAAACCCTCAGGAGACAACACTCCTCCTCTAGGGTAACCTAGAGGTTTAACGGCTTGTTGCACGTGCTCAGTGCAATCGTGTCACCTACGAAAGTGGTGTAATAACTAGGCTAGGATTTTTTCTTTTTTTTTTCTCTTTTTGCTCGAGGACGAGCAAAAGTTAGGTATGGGGGTGTGATTGTTATTCATTTTTGCATATTTTTCCACATCCATACCATGCATTATATCAATAAAAATTGGTTTTTTACTCTTTTTCTCTCTATTTTTGCAGGTCCATCTTTAATGGAGAAGAGGCCCATAATCCATGGAATTATCAAGAATTAAAAGGGATTAATCAAAGGACAAAAGAAAAGCCCAAAAAGTCTAGCCCATGATCTGGAGACATCTACGCCTGCACATCCTTCTAGAAGGCCAGCAGGCTGCAAAGAACGCCAGCAGAATGCGCTGGCGTAACGGCCTAGATTCTGCCGCGGAAACGCGGCTCTGGCCGCGGATCCGCGGCGGGAATCTGGCCGTTTAGCCAGAGATTTGATCCGACGGTCTAGATTTGGGAGCCACCTCTTCTGAAGCCTATAAATAGACCATCAGGGCCTCTGCGAGAGGGGAAGGAGAGATTAGAGGAAAGAGCTTGTAATTTTTAGGTTTTTCTCTAGGTTTCTAGTGCTCTTAGTCTTCTTCTTCCTCCTAGAAATTCTGCAAAAGAGAGAGAAAGAAAGAGAGTGAGAGCTTGTACTCAAAGGAGTGACAACTTTGAAGCAAGGATTAATCCAATCATTCTTCTCTTCTTTGCAATTTCTAGTGTTCACTTTACTTGCTTTATTTCCTTCAAGCTTTACTTTCATAGCATGATGAATTGTTGTTTTCTTTCTCTTGTAATGGATAGCTAACCTCTTCTAACATGACTAGCTAACCACTAACTTTACTAACTTCTAACTCTTGGGTGATTGCTAACTTCTAATCTTGCAATGTTGAGTCTCTTTTGATCTCCAATGAAGATGAATTACTTTCATTATTGGCAAATGCTTGTTGTAATTCCATATGATTCATGTGTGCCTCATTTAGAGCCTTGTCTTTAGAACAAGTGCCTTGATGGAACATGGAGATGGATCACCTAACTTCGCTATTGGTTGGTAGTACAATTTTCTTACTTCAATGCTAGCTTGGCTATTGCCTTGAATGACTAATGAATCTTGTATCTCCCTCCTTAGCATTCCCTTGAGTGGCACTCCTTTATTTCACCATTGAAATTCTATCTCGAGAGCCGATGAATCAATGAGGCTACAAGCTAAGACCGAGAAGAACACTCATCTTCCAATTGGGAACATATTTGACCTAACAAGCAAGACCTATCTATCGCCGATGAATCAACATGAGGCATGCATAACCCTATGAGATTAGTAAGTTAGCAAATTAGTAAGGTTAGCTAGTCATGGTTTCCTCCATCTAAAAGTTTTCCAAAAAAAAGTTTTCCTTCTCTAGTTTTCTTTCCTAGCAAGTCCATTTTTTCAAGTTCTTTCCATTTTCTTTTACATCGGTTTTCTTTTCATGCAAGCAAACCACAAAAAATTTCTTCTTTTATTTTTCCATGTTATTTTTCTTTTGAACATAGAAGAACTTTCGTTTTCTCTCTCTCTTCAACACTTAAACCGCAAAGCTTTCATCGCGAGCTCTCCCTGAGGATCGACCCGTAATAGTTAATACTACTACGGTGATTCGGAAGGAGTATATTAACATTGTGATACATTCTTGGAGTTTTTGAGCATTACAATCGAACAAAGAAGGTTGACACTGAACCCTCTATCTCTGAATTGAGTAAACTCCTCCCTTTCGAACACCTTAACATAACGAATAATGCGTTTTACTGTAATTAAATGAGATTCTTTGAGACAAGATTGGAATCTAGCACAAAGACACACACTAAACATAATTTCCGGCATACTCACCGTTAAATGCAATAAACTACCAATCATGCTTCTATATAATTTAATATCAACACACTTACCTTGGTCATCCTTATCAAGCTTGGTGGGGGTGGCCATGGGAGTGTTGCAAATTTTTGACTCTTCAAGCCCAAATTTCTTGATGAGTACCTTTGAGTACTTGGCTTGACATATGAAAATCCCATCACGCATTTGCTTGATTTGGAGTCCAAGAAAATAGTTCAATTCACCCATCAATGACATCTCAAATTCACGTTGCATACATTGTTCAAACTCCTTGCAAAGTAACTCATTAGTAGAACCAAAGATTATATCATCAACATATATTTGTACTATAAGAATGTCACTACCAACATGTTTAGTAAATAATGTGGTGTCTACTTTGCCTTTAACAAAATCATTTGATAGAAGAAACTAGAAAGCTTTCATACCAAGCTCTTGAAGCTTGTTTTAAACCATACAATGCTTTATCAAGTTTGAAAACAAATTTAGATGTACATGATCCATAAAACCGGGAGGTTGTTCAACATATACTTCCTCATCAACAAAACCATTTAAAAATGTACTTTTTACATCCATTTAAAAAAGTTTAAAATTTTTATAGGATGCATAAGCTACTGTGATCCGTATGGCTTCTAGCCGTGCTACGGTGCAAAGGTCTCCTCAAAGTCGATTCCTTCAACTTGAGTGTAACTTGGGCCATTAACCTAGCCTTATTCCTTATAACATTTCTTGACTCATCCATCTTGTTCCTAAAAATCCACTTAGTACTAATTATTGGTCTATCATGGGGTCTAGGAACAAGGTGCCAAACTTGGTTGCGCTCAAATTGATTGAGATCTTCTTGCATAGCAAGCAACCAATATGAGTAACCCTCGGCTTCGAGGATGTTTTTGGGTTCAAAATGAGATATGAATGCATAATACCCACACAAATTATGGAGTTTGGAGGGAGTGGTTACCCCTTTGATACATCACTATGATGAGATCTTTAGGTTGATTTGAGGCGTATCTCCAATCGTTAGGAAGTGGTTGTGATTGTTCCACTTCATCCTTTTGAACTTCACCAATAGGTTCTTGCTTGTCTTCTTGGATGGGTGAGTCCTTCAAGGCTATTTTCTCCATGTCCTCACCTAATGAGTGCTCTACAACATTCTCAACAATTACATTAGATTCTTCAAATTTAACATGCATAGATTCTTCTATAGTAAGAGATGATTTATTGAACACTCTATATGCTTTGCTAGTACTAGAATAGCAAACAAAGATTGCTTCATAAGCTTTAGCATCAAATTTACCCAAATTATCTTTGGTTTTGAAAACAAAACACTTGCATCCAAAAACTTTAAAATATGAAATATTTGGTTTTCTTAAATGATAGATTTTAAAAGAAGTTTTTAAAGTATTTTTACACAAATAAATACTATTGGATATGTAACATGCGGTGCTTACGGCCTCGGCCCATAAGTATTGAGGGAGCCAATATTCACTTATCATAGTCCTAACCATTTCCTGAAGAGTTCTATTCTTCCGTTCAACTACTCCATTTTGTTGTGGAGTTCTAGGACATGACATTTCATGCTTAATTCCTTTTTCATCACAATAAGTCATGAAGAGTTGGTTGACAAACTCACCACCTCTATCACTTCTTATCCGTAAAATCGAAAATCCTTTCTCTTTTTTAACCCTTTTTCGAAAAATCTTAAAATGCGAAAAAGTTTGATTTTTATGCTCCAAAAAGAAAACCCAAGTGAAACGAGAGAAATCATCGACTAAAAAAAAACATATCTATTTCCATTTAAACTTTTAGTTTTAATTGGTCCAAAAAGATCCATGTGAATCAATTCTAATGGCCTAGATGACATGATATCCTTGATTGGTTTGAAAGAAGACTTGGTTTGTTTTTCAAGTTGGCACGCACCACAAATGCGGTCTTTTTCAAACTTCAAATAAGGAATACCCTTCACCAATTCCTTAGAATTTATTCTAGCAAGGTGATCAAAAGATGCATGGCCTAATCTTCTATGCCATAACCATAAAATCTCATCAAAAGCATTTAAACATTTTGTAGAGCAATCCAAATTAAGCATATCAATAATATAGACATTATTTTCACGAAATCCAGTGAGAATACATTGATTGGTTTTACAATCAAAAATTTTGCAAGAAGATTCATCAAAAATAACTTTGAGACCACGATCACATAGTTGACTAATACTAAGCAAATTATGTTTAAGTCCATCAACAAGAACTATATTTTCAATTAAAGGAGATGCATCAATCTTAATGTTACCTATACCGATGATGGTGCCCTTGGAGTCATCTCCGAAGATGACAGTGCCACCTTCAACGTACCTTGATAGAGTTGCGAAATTGTTGATGTCCCATGTCATATGCCTTGAGCAACTACTATCAAGGTACCACCGCTCCTTACATCTTGGAGTCTTGGTGTGTACCTACATCAAATAATTTAAGACTTGATTTTGGTACCCATATTTTCTTGGGTCCTAAAGCGTTAGTGTTTCGAACCCAAACAAGATTATTTGTACTATTTATATGGTCATAACAAAATTTAGCTAAATGACCATTCGGCCACAATAAGTACATTTATAAATTCTTCCATATTTAAAAGCATAATGAGCATGTGGTTCATAAACATGTGATTTGTGAGCATGAGGTGTTTTAGTATGATTGACATGTGATGTGTTAGCATGATGAACATGTGGAGTTTTGGCATGAGATGTTTTATTTAGCATGAGGAGTATGCATATGCTTCTTTGAAAATATTTCTTCTAATTTAGTATTGTTAAAAGCGCATTCTTTTAAAATATTTTCCAAATCATTTATTCTAGTTTTTAATATGGAAAACTCATTTTCATCAATTTTAGGATATTTAGCTTTGCAAGCACCTCTATAGGCATCAAAATCTCTTTGTGTTGAAATAAGAATAGAAGATAATTCATCCTTTTCTTTTGAAGAAATGGCAATTTGATTTTTAAGCATTTCATTTTCCTTTTTCAATTTTGAATAATCTTCTTTTTTAGCATCAAAACTTTCTGAAAGTTCAATGAAAGCTTGTAATAACAATTCTTTACTTATTTCATTTTCATCATCAAGTGGTTGGGTAGTTACCTTAGGTGTGTTTGCCATGAACACACATTTGCCGTGTCGACTTCATCTTCGGATTCACTTTCTGAGTCCTAAGTGGCTTTGTACACCTCTTTTCAACCGGCTTCTTTTGCTTCAAGGAGGAGGATATCTTTTTCTTGAAATCTGGACAATTGGCCATGATGTGTCCGGGTTTCCGACAGTTGTAGCATATGTTCTTTTTCTCCTCCTTCCCTTCCCATCGCCTTTTATAGTTGAGCTTATTCTTGCGGTACATTCTCTTTACATTTCTCACAAGAAGAGATAGCTCTTCATCATCATCTTCATCTCTTCATCATCATAGTTGGTGGAGGAAGACTTGAAAGCTATAGACTTTTTCTTTTGAGGTGCCGCTTCTTCTCTAGCCTTTTTTCCATCTCATGAGTCTTAAGATTTTCAATAAGACTTATGAGCTCCATCTCCTCTTTGTCATTCAATTCCTTCAAGGTGGTAGCTTTGATTTCCCATGATGAAGGGAGAGCACGAATCACCTTACAGACCTTTTGGTCATTACTTATTTCATCACCTAGAGAGCAAGAGCATTTGTGATCTTAGTAAACTTAGTAATCATATCATCAATAGATTCATTTTCTTACATTTTAAAACTTTCATATTGGGAACGCAAGAGATCTATTTTATCTCTCTTGACTTGTAATGTTCCCTCATGAGTGACAAATAAGTGTTGCCAAATCTCATAGGCAGATTTACAATGGATAACCCGTGTTAAGTCATCCTCATTCAAAGCTAAAAGTAGGGCATTTTGAGCCTTTGAATTAGCATCAAATTCCTTGGAGGTAAGTTCGGACCAAGTGTCCTTCTCACCTTCAGGTTTACTAAAAGGCTTGATCAAAGACTTAGCAACTAGACTACCTAGAGATTGTAGAAAAATGTTCATCCTAACTTTCCATATGAGAAAGTTGTGTCCATCAAATTTTGGAGGGGTCTTAATGTTATCGGCCATCTTTACTAGTGTATGAATGAAGATATGAAAATAGTGATTAGCAAATTATAGGATCTCTCTAAGGATGTGAAGCCAAAAACTAGAGTCCTACCTCTGATACCAATTGAAATCACCTAGAGGGGGGTGAATAGGTGATAATGCTAATCAATACACAAATTTAAAAATAAGATGATGCAACGATCACTCAAAGTAAGATTAGAAGCTGAATAACCCGTGAAGGGCTCTGAACTCCTTCCTCGTGATTCCTTTAAATAAGAGTTTGAGGTGTGCAATGCAATCTTGTTGTGAGAGTATAGATCGACAATATAAGAGTGAATGAATGAATGAATGGAAAGCAAGTAAATAACACAAGTAAACCAATCGCAAACACAGAGATTTGTTTCGAGGTTCGAGCACCCAGCTCTACGTCCCCGCCTTCACCCAGAAGGATTTCCGATCCACTAGAACTTTCACAAAGAATTACAACCACTAGGGAGTACCCAACTCTTCAATCATACTCCTCTAGTCCAGAGTAGTGGAACCAAAATAAAATAATCACTTGGTGATCAAAAGACCACAAACTCTCTATTGAAAAACTTTTCTTTACAAAACCCTAGAGAATAATGTATAGGATTGAAGCTCAAGGTTTGTAAGTGAAAAATAAAACAAAGTAGAAGAAAGTTTGATTCAAAAACTTCAGAGAAATATCAGAGATTAGAGCACAAAAACTGAGAATAAAACTTCTTTCAAAAAGACTTAAGCTTTGATTTCTTTTGCAAATGTTGTTGTAAATCTCCTCAACCCCATCCACCCCTATTTATAGGATAAAGGTAGGGATTAAAGGGTAAACACTAATTTTGATTAATCAGGAAAGATAAGACCCAAAACTAGCCATAAATCTCGTTTGGAGAATAAAATCACGTTTTAAAATAAGTTTAAAAAACTAGCCGTTTGGCTGTAATACACTCACGGTCGACCGACCGGCCCGGTCGAGCGGTTTTCAAAAATATATGACCATTGGCAGCCCTCGGTCAACCGCCCGGTCAACCGTCCCAAATAGAGACTTGGGTGCAGTCAGTCGGTCGAAGCTCGGTCGACCGACATGGGGTCCGGTCGACCGCCCGGTCAACCAGATAACGTGCACACATGCACGCACCCAACGGTCAGAACTGCGATCAACTGCTCGGTCGACCGTTCTGACCTGAAACAGAGCCGTCGATCGTCCGGTCGACCGCAACAGGTCAAAACATATAATTTTGTAAAAATATTTTTGAGGATATGTAAATTTTCAAAAATTATTTTTGTCAAGACTTAGTATACTACAATAAATTGAGTTTGCAAATATTGAGATAGGTCTATAAAAAAAATGATCTTTTGAAAATCATGTGCAATTTTGTGTCTGTGGGAAATTTGTGCTTCAACACTATATACTATCCTTTAACAAACTAAAGTATAAAAATTATAGAAAGAAGTCTCAGAGCCGCGTTGCGCCAAGCTAGAGCCTCCTCTCTTATGAAAGAGTCCTCTTGCGCCATTCACCTATCAACATGTTTTTAGCGATATAAACCTTGCAATATGCTTAAAGCCACCAATGCTTGTACAAACCTGAAATTCATTTTAGAACAACTTATTAGTACCAAATAGCTTCTATATGTTTTGTTATCATCAAAACGTATATAAATGGAGAGTGTAACCTTTTGGGCCAACACATCAAGCCATTTATTTATATTTTTTTTTCTTTTTCTTTTTTTACTTTTTTCTTCCCTTAGTTTTCTTAGGCTTTCTAGTTCATCAAGGTAGTGAGCCTTTAACCGATGACTCCCAGACCGGATGGTCTTAGGGCACCAGATGAGAAAACATCCCTCAGGTTTAAGGACTCGAGTAAATAAGGCCATAAAACTAAGAGGGATTATTTGTTCTTTTTTACCACCTTTAAGTGTGAATAATCATACTTCTTGAGGCATAGTTATCCAGCTTAATTAGTGATTTTTTCTTTATATATAATATATGTTTTTTTCTTTTTATTTATTTTTGCTTTATGACATTATAGGTCTTTGTTTCCATCACAAAAATTGTTTTGTGTGAAGTGCAAACTATCTAAGGCAAAAATTCAAGATAAAATTATCTCCCCAATTTATTTTACTTAGCCTATATCTTAAATAAGATCCATTATTTCGACTAGATTTAAGATGTCATAATTAAGACTTTCTTAATTTCTAAGATCATCTTATTTTTCTTAAAAATAGATCAAAACTTTGTCTCTTATTCCATAAGTTTTTAAAGAAAGAGAAAAATCCTATGCAAAAGGGAAGATTTCTAAAAGTATCCTAAAAGAAGTGAAAAATAAAGAAAATCTAAAAATTCTATGTTAGTAAACCCTCCCCCATGCTTATCTTATGCATTGTCCTCAATGCGTCGTGAATGTATGTATGCATGAAACAAATAGAGAGGGAAGGAAAAATCACCTAAAGGTGGTGGTTCCGGTGGGTCTGATTGGTCCACGAAATGTGGCCCAATCCAATTTGTGTGGAGTTCAGAGGAACCACCAGAAACCGCTATAATACAACCCACTAGAATGATGTATATATGGATGATTTTTATTAAGAATTTTACCACATTTAATTTCCAAAATTTTTAAATAATTTCAGAGTCATTATTATCAACACCGTTGTCCCAAAATAGAGTATGAAAAGATGGAATGATTGATTTGGGCTTGGGAAGTACATGAACTAATATCGACTCAGGAATTTGACTTAAGTCAAGTGAAGCTCAGGAGTTCAAATTGGTTCAGGAATCGGGTACAAATCAAGAAATTGAAATCCTATTCCACATTCATTTCCCACAATGGAATGTAACTTTCTAAGATAGGAGATTCAAGTTCAAGAATGACAGGTATGGGAATCAAAACTAACTCTAAAATGTTACTCAAATTCGATAGCAAAACAGGAGTCAATTCAGGAAATTGGACTGAATCACAAATTTGAGGATTGAAGTCACATTCTTGTCTGAATTCAATTTCTTTGAAAGGAAAACTTGCTAATTTGTCAATGGGACATTCAAAAGTACGAAATTGGTCAATTTCAATTTGTTGATCTTAAAGATTGGTGATTCAATTTCATGATGGATTGGTACAGGATCCAATGTTGACTTGTGAAAAGGATTGAAGTGAGGTAAAGATATCGGAGTCAACATTGAATCAAAAAGTGAAACTGAATTATCAAGTTGAGGTTCAAGATCATATTCATGCTCAAGTTCAATTTCAGAAAAAGGATAACTTGCCAAAATATCAACATGGTTCTCAAAATTTTGATGTTGGTTAAGTTCAAATGGGTGTGCTGAAATTGAATCTTGGTTTCCAAAATAACATGATTTCTAATCTAGATCGATGAGTTAGAGATATCTGAATTGATCAAAGATTGATAAGAGTGAGTTTCCTCATTCTTATGAATGTTAACCAATTGACTCAGTTGTCTTTCTAACCTATCATAGACTGGGCAAAAGATTTCTGAAGTTGTTGTGAGGTCTCATACAAGATTTTTATACTCTTTTCTAGCTCAGATTTTTCTTCAAATGATTATTCTAGAAAGGGAGTGTAGGAATCTTGGTTTTAAAAAATATGTGAAGATTGTGGGTCCAACTAGTTTTGAGATTGTCGCTCAGACTCACACAAGAGTTTCTCAGTCAATTCCAAGATGGATGTTTGATCATTTTGAAGAGGTGGGACTGAGTAAGACTCTTGAAAATATTACAGAATTGGGGAGGCCAACATGTTCTGGAATTGTCGCTCGGCCTCTTGTAGGTTGGCTTCTATACTCTTTTCTAACTTAGACTTTCTTCAATTGTTGGTTCTACAAAAGGAGTATAGGAAGCAAAATTGGGGAATGAATATTGTGAAAATTGTGACACGGTGGACAAGGTGGATATGGAGGTAGAAAATTTGACTCGGGGGAGGTGAATCCCCATTGACTTTGTAAAGAGTTAAAATTATTTTGAAAATTATAGTCATAAGATTGGGGGTATAGGTTGTATTGATTCGGATACATCCAACCCGGTGTATTTGGTTGGTTCATATTGTAAAAAACTGTATTGGAATTATCCAAATCAAATCGGGTTGGTGTTGAATATGAATTCATACTAGGATTGAAAGAATTGTTGATGTTGAATTCCATATTACAAACAAACACAAAAAAAGAAAAAGCAACCAACAAATAAAAAAGAAAGAAAAAAATCAATACCAAGCCTATACTAAGGTTGACCTAGACCTAGACGACTCTTAACTGATCGATTACCCGGGGGAGGTTGTTGTATGAATCCGACCACAAGCTAATTGGTCAGGTAGGGGCAAAATATTGTGGGAGGTATTCCTGCATAACAACGGGCCTTAATTATGCCAAACCACTGTATCTTCGAGGCGTAACCTCTTAATCCCCAACCTTAGACACCGATTTCACAAGAGTATAATTCAAATAAGTTCCATTCTCGGTCAATCTCTTAATGAGTCCGAGATGTCCCTAGGGGCTAATGTCTATCAATTTTATTAGGGCTTAGGTTGTGTGAGTGGGGAGGTGGTTTTTGGGCTAAGGAAGGGTGATGAAATCCCCACCTTATCTTGTATGGGTTTTGCCCTTAATTTCAATTTGTGCAAGTGTGCAATATAGGCAAGAATATAACACAAAGCGAGTAAATCACCCACATATTTGTCCTATACTATATGCAATGCCACATGTACACCTCAGTCCAGATCACAACAGCAGAACAAAATATAGTATATTAGAATTGAATTGACACATGCCTAAATGCAAATGTCTAAATAGTTTTAAAAATGTCCAAATACTGTATTTTAGTTCTTTAATTTATTGCAGTGTGTAGGCAGTTAAAGCAGAAAATTAGCAGCAGAATATATCAATATATGCATCTTGCAAGAACCCTGCAAAAGATGAAGTCCAAATGCCACACAAATGCCTCATGTGAGCGGCTTTTCTTGGGTTTTCGCGGCATAGTTATGGAAGCGGGGTCCCTGCTTTCTAGACTAGGGACATGCAAGCAAAAGGAGAGTATGTAATGTTTAGTTTCTGCAAAAATTAACCTGTGATTTCAGCAGAACCAGCACTTGAAACGTGTATTTTGTGAAATCAATTAAATTATGTATGTGTGCTAATGTTCTCTTGATACTTCCGTTATAGCATTGGCTCAACGGGTCGAATGCACAGAGACGGGAGGTGATAGAAGTATAAACAGTTTTTATTCACGTCGGTTGTTAACAATTCTTCTTAGTTAAAAGAATGAGTAAAAGAAAATAAAAGATAAGAAATCCAGAAGTGATAGGTGGAGAAGGCGATGAAATCGGCAAAGTGAAAATAAAAGAGAAGTGATTTTTGAAAACAAAAAGAAGATGAAACAAAGGTGAATTAAGAAGACGGTGAAAACAACAATGGGAAAATGATAAAGTTTTGAAAATGGTTTTTAAAGCAAAGTAAAAAGCGAGAAGAAAACTATGAAAGAAATTCATAGCTACTAACTACTAATTGCTCCACTAACCATGCTAACCTCTTAGTGATAGTTGTCTCACATGGATCCTTCGCCATCACTAGTCCTTGGCTTCAAGACGATACATAGCATGGCTCATAAGATTGTTCTTCTACATTCATACAACACATCCATACCACACAACAAGTTACATGGTACTATTAATTCATCAAAACCGGTTAGAGATGAGCATGAAATAAAGAAGACATTGCAAGTTAGCAAGTTAGTAGATTAGATGTTAGGAATGTTAGAATTCTAGAATCCATCATCATGGCCCTTGCAAGAGCAAGGCCTTGTAGAGGCTATTAGATTCATATAGATTATCAAGTAAGTAGTTAGATGGTTAGTGGTTAGTAGTTAGATTGCCATGAGAAGAAAAGATTAGCTAAGCATCATGTAGAAGATGGAGAAGATTACAATAGAAAAGAAAGAAGATACCTTTACATAGATTGTCACCATCTATTACATTAATCTCTCTCTCTCTTTCTCTCTCTCTAAATCTCTTTGCCCTAATACATTAATCTAAAAGAAAAAAGTTTAAAAGAAAGAAGAAGAACACCTACACTACACTAGACTACACTAAAAGAGAGAAAACCTAGCCTATTTTTAATCTGCTTTCATTTCGGCCAAACCCTGCTGTATTTATAGACAAAAGGAGTTCCAGAAGACGAGACGAGCCACGCATCAAAGATCGACGCATAGGCCCACCATAAGGCTGTGAAAATGTAGCCATAGCTGCGTTTCTGCAGCAATACCATGGACCTAGGTCCCTGGTTTTGGTGCGTGGGTTCGTGGCGCTTCGGGGACCATCCAGATATGCTCAGATTCGGTTAATTTCGTCCAGATTTGCGTTAGACACCCGCAAGGGTTTAGCTTCAATGCATCTTCTAGAAATTCCCTTGCTTGGCCTCCAAGAAAAGCGGATTTAATTACTCGAAAATGAGTTTAATTAAGCTCTTATTACCCTTTTGCCCTCCTAGTCTTGATTATCTGCAAGAGAGACCAAAACACAGTTTAGACCGACATTTTATTCATAAATCAGTAGGAAAATGAGATATAATAATGCAAAACTGTAAACTAATCACACCCCCACACTTATCTTTTGCTCGTCCCGATCAAAACAAGAAAAGAAAAACTATGTACTAATGTTATTACACCACTTTCGCAGGTGATGCGATTGCACTGAGTGTGTGCAACAAGCCGTTAAAACCTCTAGATTTCCCCTGGAGGAGGAGTTTATCTCCTGAAGGTTTTCAGCAGATTGCACCCACAAAATCCAAAGAAGACAAATGTTTGTATTTTAAAAGCACATTTTGAAAGAGAGAAAAGTTTTTGAAATATTTTTTCAAAAATATAAGCGATCTAAGATCATAAGTCAACCAAAAATTATTCTTTCTTAAATTTAATCTATATGCAAGATCTTGTCTTCAATTAAGGTAACAATTCAAAATTGGATTGAATATTTTATCATTCATAAAACCTAGATATTATGCACTTTGTGATCGTGAAAATTTCTGAGATTTCAACTCTAACCATCAAGCTACTTATTTATATATATTTTTTTCTTTTTTTCTTCCCTTAGTTTTCTTAGGCTTTCTAGTTCACCCGGGTAGTGAGCCTTTAACCGATGACTCCCAGACTAGACGATCTTAGGACACCAGATGAGAAAACATCTCTCGGGTTTAAGAACTCGAGTAAACAAGCCTACAAAACTAAGATGGATTATTTGTTCTTTATTACCACCTTTAGGCGTGAATAATCATACTTCTTGAGGTATAGTTATCCTGCTTAATAAGTATTTTTCTTCATATATAATATATATATATATATATATTTTTTTATTTTTATTTATTTTTTCTTTATGGCATTTTAGGTCTTTATTTTCATCCCAAAAATGTGTAAGTGCGAAGTGCATACTATCTAAGGCAAAAAATTAAGAAAAATTATCTCTCCAATTTATCTTACTTGGCCTTTAATCTTAAATAATATCTATTATTTTGACTAGGTTTAAGATGTCATACTTAAGACTTCCTTAATTTCTAAGATTATTTTAATTTTCTTAAAAATAGATCAAAACTTTGTCTCTTATTTCAAAAAGTTTTTAAAGAAAGAGAAAAATCCTATATAAAAGGGAAGAAAAAGTATCCTAAAAGAAGTGAAAAATAAAGAAAATCTAAAATATATGTTAGTAAACCCTCCCTCACACTTGTCTCATGTATTGTCCTCAATGCATCGTGATGTATATATGCATGAAATAAATTGAGAGGGAAGGAAAAATCACCTCAAGGTGGTGGTCTGATTGTCTCATGTTATTGTCCTTAATGCATCGTGATATATGTATGCATGAAATAAATTGAGAGGGAAGAAAAAATCACCTCAAGGTGGTGGTCTGATTGTGTAATACTCTTGTGTTGTAATACCTTAAATAAAAAATAAATAAATAAAATGTATATATATATATTTTGTTTATGTCAAGTCTCGAACTCTGTTCCTTTGTACTAAATCTTAATACCTAAACCATAATGCCACATTGACGTGTGGTTAAGTAAGAGATCTAAATTATTTAAACAAACCCAAAGTCGAATTTAAAATTTAAATTTCTAACTGAAAGATCTCAAGAGATCTCTAGGGATTTTTATCTTAACAACCCGATTCTTATCTTTACAACCTGGATTCTTATCTTAATAAACTGATTAATAAAAAAATCCTAATCTAAAAGATTTTATCCCATTATATCACTGTAAGTCTTTTCTCCTATTTTTTACAAAAAAAAAAAGAAAGAAAGAAAAGAGCGATAGTTAGAAAGAAATCTAAACCCAGCATTCTTCCTCATCCATTCACCGCTTCTTGGAACTGATCGTGACGGATGAACCTGTTCGAGGCTTGGAGACTGAGGAGTAGACGAAGGGGATCTATCCAAGTAGGTTTAAATTTTTATGAAGTAAAAATTTTATTTAAAGTGTCATGATTTGATTTGTTTTCTTATTTATAACAAGAATTCTTATCTAGATTAAATTGTTGAACTACAATTTAACAATCTATCATGTTTAAAAATTCTCTTATGAAACTTAAATTCCCCTAAGATCTAGATAATTGTATGAATTATAAATTAACTATATACCATGTTTAAATTTCTTCTTGTCATGAATTTTGATCTCATCCAATATATATATATATATATATATATATATTATATATATATATATATAAATAAAATAAATGTATGAAAAATAATTAAATTTAAATTATCATGCTTAGATTTATTTTTCCAGGATTCATTACTATATCACCCTTGTTTAAATAAAACATATATAAGTAATGAATTATTCCCCCAATTAGATTATAGAAAACTTTAAGGGAAAAAAAGGGAAATTCTGGATATTAAAAAAAAGGAATTGGTTTGGATCAAATAGTTGCATATTAAATAAATAAGCAAATAATAAATTTCCTTCCACAAAGAAAATTTTTGAACCTAACCCTATTAATCAAAAATATATATTAAAAGGTAAAATATTAATAAGGTATATGTAGAAATCAAAAAAAGAAAGAAAAAAAAAGGAGACTGCTCTCGGCCTTTGGCTGAGAGCAGCTCGCTGCACAGACTTGGTCTGTGCAGCAGGTGCAGCCTAGGCCCAGTGGTCGGGCCAGCCATTGGGCCAAACCAAAAACCCAAAAAAAAAAAGAAAAAAAAGAAAAAGAAGGGGACTGGGCCGTCATTGGCCCAGTTCAAAAGAAAAAAAAAGAGAAATAAAGAGAAAAAAAAGAAGGCTGGCCGCACTGGCCCAGCCCAAAAAAAAAGAGAGAGAGAGAAAAGCAAAAAGAAACTGGGCCGTCATTGGCCCAGCCCACAAGAAAAAGAAAAAAAAGGAAAAGAAAGAAAAAGAAACTGGGCCGGCTCAATGGGCCAAGCTTAGGTCCAGACTAAAAAAAGGAAAAAAATAAGAATGGGCCTGGCCAATGGACCAGGCCAGAAAATAGAAAAGAAAAAAAGGAAAAAAAAAATAAATACAAATTAATTCTACAGCCCAGTTTCAGAGCCCAATTTCAATCCATCCTAATTATTGTTGGTTCTAATCCATTTTAACCCGACCCAAATACAAAACAGACCCGCTTATTGAAAACAATTCTTTTGGCTAGATAAAAATTTGAAAAATAAATAAAAATATGAATAAATATTTAGATAACCCCTAGCATCTATTGAAAAATTTAGAGTTAATTGTAAATCATATTGGGCTAAAACACTGCCTTCTAAATTGACAGCCGCTACTTCAACATTCAGACCCGTTAAGAAAATTGTATGTTTTTAACCATTTAAACCCCACAAAAAAAATAAGTAATAAAATTTAAATAATCCCATAAACTCTATACATCATTATACAACCTTGCTTTAAGACCTGAACAACCCATAGTTAATTTAAAATACTGAATGAATAAGATATCTCATGTAAAAAAATTCAATATATGTAAAAAAAATTTGATAAATTCTAATTCGAATGTATTTAATGTAGATTCTTCAAATTGGTGTTTGGACGCGCGATAAGCCCAGGTGAGTGTTCTTTTACTCACTTTATAAGTATTATTATTTTTGTTTATTATGAAATGTTTGTTTATTTATTATTAAAATGGTAAGCTATTAAAGTGACTGTTGGGTTTTCTAGAAATCTGAAAATTGTCTAAAATTGTAAATGATGAAATGGTTTATGTTATCAAGTCACTAAAAATATATACTGTTCTACTGTTACACTGTCATTACTACTGTTACTGTTTATGCCCAGTAATTTATATGACATGATTACTAGATAACTTACACCGGGTGGGAAAATTGATAGAGGAGACAGTATCGGTATTTTGGGTGGACCTAGGATACAGGTTGCGCAGCAGAAAAAGGGTTCCACTGTAGGGTTCCCGGGGGATGACTGGCATCCCATCTGTTCACTGTCTACTGTTTACAGTTTTACTGTTCTGTTACTGTTACTGAGTACCTAGCGGTACGGCCTGGTTCAGCGCCAGGAAACTGAGGCCGTGGTCCCCGGTATGTACGGGACCCACCTAAAACACAGATACATGTCTCCAACTATCGGTTTCAAATAACTAGACAATAAGAATAGACATATACAGGACATCTTGACACATGACTTTACATAGGATAGATTGTAGTAATAAATGGTTATATAATGTATATCATTGTGCTTTTTCATGAATCATATATGTTAGACAATAGTATGATAACTATACTGGATTATGCATGTGTTGTTAGATTCTACATGTTGCATTATGTTCCCTCTTTTTATCACTCACTTAGGTCACTATTGACGACCCTGAGTTTGCCTACTCAGGTTCTGATCTAGAGACTCTGCAGGAGCAGGAGTACTTCGAGCACCTTGCTGATCTTCAGTAGACAGATCTTTTCTATCCTCATATGTGAGAAACTGTTATGGTTATATTTCCTATAATTTCATTATGTTGTAATAAGTAAAACCTTTGGTGACATTATGTATTTGATTTCTTCTAGCTAGAATAATTGATAAACCTTGTCTTATTTGAATTAATGTACTGAGGCTTAACGTATTTGTTTTGAAAATACGTCGCTGGCTCTCGTCACGTACCCCTTTTTATGAGTATTATGATTACGGGGCGTGACAGATTGGTCAACAAAATGCAGCCCAATCTAATTTTCGTGGAGTTCGGAGGAACCCACCAAAACCTTTTTAATACAACCCACTAAAATGATGTATATATTTATGATTTTTATTATGAATTTTATCCCATCTAATTTTCAAATTTTTAAAATGATTTCATAGTCATTATTATCAACACCCTTATCCCAAATGAAGTATGAAAAGATGGAATGATTGATTTGAACTCAGAAAGTAAAGGAACTAATACTGACCCAGAAAAGTGACTTAAGTCAAGTAAAGGTTCAGGAGTCGAGATTGGTTCAGAAAGTGGGTCCAAATTAAGAAGTTGAAACTCAAGTCCACATTCATTTTCCCACATTGGAATGTGACTTTCTAAGATAGGTGATTCAAGTTCAGAATGAAAGGTATGGGAATCAAAACTGACTCTAAAATATTGCTCAAGTTGGGTAACAAAACATGAGTCAATATTAATTCAGGAATTTGAACTGGATCACAAATTTGAGGATTGAAGTTACTTTCCTTATTGAGTTTAATTTCATAAAAATGAGAGCTTGCCAATTTGTCAACGGGACTTTCAAAAGTATGAAATTGGTCAAGCTCAATATAATGATCATAAAAGATTGGTGATTCAATTCATGATGGACTGGCACAGGATCCAATACTGACTCAGAAAAGGCCTAAAATCAGGTGAAAACATCTCAGTCATTATTGAATCAGGAAGTGAAATTGAATTACCAAGTTAAGGTTCAAGATCATATTTATGCTCAAGTTTAATTTCAGGTAAAGGATAACTTGCCAAAATGTTAATGGGATTTTCAAAATTTGAACTTTGGTCAAGTTCAAATGGATGTGCTGAAATTGAATCTTGGTTTTCAAAATAACATAAGTCCTGGGTCACATCAATAGTGTTAGAGATATCTAAAATGGTCATAGGTTGATAAGATAGAGTTTCCTCATTCCTATAAATGCTAACCAATTAACTTAATTGTGTTTCCAACCTATTGATAGACTGGGCAGAAGATTTTTGAAATTGTAGCGCGGACTTCTGCAAGATTTCTATACTCTTTTCTAGATGTAATGTTTCTTCAAGTGGATGCTCTAGAATAGAAGTGTAAGAATCTTGGTTTTGAAAATTTTGTGAAGAGTGTGTGTCCAACATGTTTTGAGATTGTCGCTTAGACTCACGCAAGAGTTCCTCAGTCAATTCCAAGACAGATGTTTGATTATTTTGAAGAGGTAGAACTGAGTAAGACTCTTGAAAATATTGTGGAATTGGGGAGGCCAACATGTTCTGAAATTGTCGCTCGGCCTCCTGCGGGTTGGCTTCTATACTCTTTTCTAACTCAGATTTTTCTTCTATCGGTGGTTCTAGAAAAGGAGTATATGAAGCAAAATTGAAAAATGAATATATTAAAAATTATGAAAATTGTGGACAAGGTGATTGAAAATTTGACTCAGGAGATGTGAATCCCTATTGACTCTGTGAAGAGTTGAAATTATTTTTGAAAGGTTGGTCATCAGATACACGGTATGGATTATATTGAGTTGAATACATCCAATCCAGATTATTTGGTTCGGTGATGTTGTTCAAAGCTGGGTTAGAGATATTCAACAATGAGGCTGATGTGAAGTTATATTCATTTTAGAATTTAAAAAATTGTTATTGAATTCTATTTCACAAACAAACACAAACAAGAAAGAAAAAACAAAAACAAACAAAAGAACGAAAAAATCAAAAATAAGCATATATTAAGGTTGACCTAGACTTAGACGACTCCTAACTGGTTGATTACCCGGGGAGGTTGTTGTATGAATCTAACCACAAGCTAATCGGCAGGTAGGGATAAAATATGGTGGGAGGTATCCGTGCATAAGCAATGGGCCTTAATTACGCCAAATCACAGTATCTTCGAGGCGTAACATCTTAATCCCCAACCTTAGACACCGATTTCACAAGAGTAAGATTTAAAACAAGTTTCATCCTTTGTAAATCTCTTAATGGATCTGAGATGTCCCTAGGGGCAAACGTCTATCAATTTTTATTAGGGCTTAGGTTGTGTGAGTAGGGAGGTGGTTTTTGGGATAAGGAAGGGTGATGAAATCCCCCTTATCTTTTATTAGGTTATGCCCTTAAGTTTAATTCGTGCAAGTGTGCAATATGGACAAGAATATACACAAAGCGAATAAATCACCCACGTGTTTGTTCTATGCTACATGCAATGCCAATGTACACTTGATCGTAAAATGAAAGTGATAAGAATTACCGTGTAGCTTTGGGCTAACGGGTCTTGTCCACAAGTAGGAATATGATAGAAGCTTTTCGGTGTTTTTGTTAAGTAACAAAGAATGAAGTTGGTGATTTTCTTTTTAGTTGAAAGAGAATGGAGAGAAGGGAAATGATTAAAAGAAAAATTACAAACTTAGAGAAGGCTTTGGAAAAGGTGATTTTTAAAAAGCTTGAAGAGTGATTTATTGTTTTTAATATAAGAAGAAGATCTGGGCTCACTAATTTTCTACTTAGCTATGTACTTATCTCAAGAACATTTGAGTGCATCACTTTTATCATAGGCAAAATCCTTTAGTTTCTTTTAATGTCCAAGTAAAACAAATAAGATGGCTTTTATTTATTCTTAAGCTCTTTCTTAACACATCATTAAAAAGAGAATATTAAATCATCAAGCGCGAAGAAGCAAGTATGAAATAAAAACTGTTTAAAAAGATTTGTGCTTTGAAAGTCCAGTTTAAATAAAGACATCCTCATGTGCTTTCAAGAATAAAGTTTAACTCAGGTATTTTCGATTCAAAAGAGTTGCTTTCATAAAAATCAATCAAGAGAGAGGAGGCAGAAGAGATTAATTAGTGAGCCCAGAAGATGATTTAGCTACTCATGATGAAAGAAAAACACACAAGAGAATGAAAATCAATACAAACATACCGAATTTGAGTCGAGTTGAATAAGCGAGTTGAAGCTCCTTTGATTGTCACTTCAAAGATGAATTACACACTTAAATCCACTCTTCTCTCTTTGCTGGTCTAAATTGAAAAATAAAGAGGAGATACAACTTATCCGAATTATCTAACAATGCTCCTAAAACCATAAAAAAATGAACAATAATTCTAATCCTAGTCTTCGCTCCCTTCTTCTTTGTCAAAATGGTATTTATAGGGAAAACCCAGACGGGAGAGGGCGTAGGAAGACTGGGGGAGCAAACGCTCCCAACAACCTCAACATTGAAGCGAAAATGCAGCTAGGGTCGCGTTTTTGCGGCCCTGGTATGGCCAGGTGGCCACACCCAATGGTGGAGGTCCCTGGTTTGGTGATTCCCCCATATCTTCTGCTGGTTTTCTCGTTACAACTCCTGGGTTTGTCAAAACGGCCTTTGACTTTTAGCTTTAACTGATTGATTAGTAAAGATCCATATTAACCGATTTTCAACCGTTTTATCTTCTATGATCTGCCTGATCTGCCCTGATCTTCTAATTTTGAATTAATTCTGAATTAAATCAGAATTTTGATGGGCTTTGGGCTCGTTTCTCTTCCCTTTCTTTTAGCAATGGACCTACATTTAACAAAGAAGATAAGACTTATTAATAGGACTTATTAGATAAAAAATATGGTAGTGTGACAATATATATGCAATATATGTGACCGATCACACCCCCACACTTATCTTTTGCTCTGTTGGATCGTTGAGATAAGGACTAATTGCGGAATTATCTCTTGTAGGCAACTATAGATCTGAAATAACTCAAGTCAACACAAATCTAAAACTAGAAGGATTAGCGTTAAGTAAATAAACAAAATAAATAACTTGCATGTAAAGGAAAACAAATCTCAGAAATTGACAAACGCAAATAAAGAGATTTATCCTGCTTCGGTCCTTGTGACCTACATCCAGTCCTCAAGCCACCCGCTTGAGATTTTCTTTAACCTTGATCTTGCCACCCAAAATCAATACAACATGTACACCACTTGTCGAATCCCCTTCGCCAAATGTGTACACCTTCTCTTCCACCAAGAGAACACCTTTACCTTTGTACAACTGCCTCTACAACCAAGAAGCCTCCCATGTACAATGGTCACCTTGTACAACTTGCCTCTTCAACCAAGAAGCCTCCCGTGTACAATGAACACTTTGAGAATTATAACTCTTTTCCTATAGTCTTGATACTGAATGTGTATGTGGACAAGGTACAGTATAGGAAACAAAAACTTTAGAGAATCTTCACAATAGGAATTGGCTTTTGGTGAAGACTGAAGTTATCAAAACAGTTTTCATATTTTCAGATTTTGACTTTTGAAAACTGATGAAAAATCTTGGTAAATGGCCTTTGCAATAACTTTCCTATTTATAGCTGAAGACTAGGGTTAGTTAGGGAGTTATTAGGTGCAATTTGAATCAAAGGAACGTTGAAAACAGTTGCATAAAAGACCAACAGTCAGAAACTGTCCAACAGTCAGAACAGCCTATTAGTCGACTTGCTTTTTGAGTTAGTCGACTAACCTAGGCAAAATTCCTTCTATTAGTCGACTATGTTTAGCTATTAGTCGACTAGGTCAGTGGCCGTTGGAAACAGTTTCAGAATAACTACTTCAAGTCGACTGCAACTAACAACTAGTCGACTTGACCAGGATTAGTCGACTAGGGGAATTCTATAAGTCGACTATAAAATGATATTAGTCGACTTGGTTTACAGTCGGTCAACTAATTATCAAACAGAGAGTTGGGTCAGATATTTGACACAGAATTAGTCGACTTGGGTTTGGGTTAAGTCGACTAGTCAATGTGTTAGTCGACTTATAAAAACTTCAAGTCGACTAATGGACCAATGAAGTGTGTGTTTGTGTCAAGGCTTTTACATGCTATTCCACATTTACAACCCACACTCTATCAACTCTTCTTGGCACATCTTGATCATGTCGGACTCTTGATTCATCATGAGTTAGAGCTCCAAATGAATTGATCTTCACAAACGTCTTCATCGAAATAGGTTCCAACATTCTCCCCCTTTTTGATGATGATGCTTTGTGTGCACAAGTCCTCCCTCTGCAGAAAATATGTTATCTTTTTCCTCCCCCTACAGAAATGGGTTATAACAGATAGAGAAATATTTTGTTCTCCCCTGCAACAAATAATTAGTACATATATACATAGTTGATCTTTATCAAATTTTTTATATGGTACCTGCAAGATAAACGTTAGTTGGTACCAAATATAAAAGATCATATCTAACCTTTAGGACTCCAAATCCATTTAGAATTTGGTTTCCACCTGTTAGTATATACATAATTGCAAGAATCACATATATCATGCATGTATGAAGCAATATATGTATTTTTATCATAAACATTTAAGTTCTTTGGAATCCATATAAACTTACTTTTTTTAGTCTTACTTTTTACAAAATAACTATATGGATGATTATAACATGAAGATTTTGCAATAAAACCAATACCATGATTATCATGTGACAAATTCTGAAAAGATAATAGATCATTTAATTTTTCTTTTCCTTTATAAAACTTAGTCACATTTTGCATAAGATCTTCATATTTCTTTTTGAAAACTAACATGTCTTTATCTAATATAGAAATTCTATCATTCAAAGACTTAGTTTCCATTTTCAGAAAATGTTTTCTTTTATAAACTTCTCATTTTCAGCTTTCAAGAATGATATGACATTTTTAGTTTCATCTTGTTAAGATTTATAGAAGAACATTGTAATGCATAAACAGAATTTTCCTGTAAAAGTTTCTCATTTTCTTTTAACAAAAATCTATTTTTCAGTTTTTCATTTTTCAGATTCATAAATAACTCATTAAATGCATCAGAGAGTTCAGAAAACGATACCTCTTCATCTTCTATGGCCATGTAACATAAGTTAACATGTTCAGTGGATTCTTCTTCATCAGAAGATGAGGAATCACTATATTCTGAAGATGCTTCGTAGTTCTTCTTCTTTCTGAACTTCTTACTCTTGTACTTATCTTTCTTCTTGAGCAAAGGGCAATTCATCTTCATATGTCCTGGTTTATCACAATTAAAACACTTGAATTTACCTTGCTTAAGAAATTTCCTGAACTTCTTTGAGAGCATTGCCATCTCCTCTTCGTCATCATTGTCCGTGTCGGAAGATGCATGGAAGGCGAGTTCTTTCTTCTTTGAATGGTGTTGTCGTTCGTCCTTCTTCCTTTCTTCTAACTGTACTTCATATGCCATTAGATTACTGATTAGATTTTCTAATGTCATAGTTGAGAGATCATTCGCCTCTTCAATGGCGGTTGTCTTTTTCTCCCATTCTGGTGTGAGTGCACGAAGGATCTTTCGAACTCTTTCAACTTGGGTGTAGTCCTTTCCAAGGGATGCAAGAGTATTGGTGATGTCGGTGAATCTTGTAACCATTTCGGATATGGTTTCATTCTCCTCTATTTTAAATAACTCAAACTGTGGACCAAGAACAGATATTTTAGATTCCTTAACTTTACTAGTGCCTTCGTGTGTTACCTGAAGAGTATGCCAAATTTGATGTGCAGAAGTTGCTGTTGACACTCGGTTGAACTCTTCTTTGGTAAGGGCACAGAATAGAGCATTCATTGCTTTGGCGTCAAGGTTCGCGTTCTTCTTTTGATCTTCACTCCAAGCGTTGTAGTTGGTTGTAGGCTTGGTGTATGATGCTTCTACGATGTTCCAAAGGTCATAGTTGAGTGACTGCAAGTATATCTTCATTCTACACTTCCAATAGTTGTAGTTGGTTCCGTCAAATAGCGGTGGACGTTGTGTAGAATGACCTTCTTTGTATTGGGATGATGAAAACTCCGTTGCAATCTTTGTTGTTGACTTTATCTGCCCTGATATCAAATGTAGGGTCAGAGCGTGTACTCCGGTTGATGAAGTAGGAATGTAGATGCCGGTTGATGACCCTCGCTCTGATACCAAATGTAGGAATTGGTATGGTTGTTTCCTGTTGATGAACTTGGCTCTCCCCTACTCTGATACCAAATGTTGGATCGTTGAGATAAGGACTAATTGCGGAATTATCTCTTGTAGGCAACTATAGATCTGAAATAACTCAAGTCAACACAAATCTAAAACTAGAAGGATTAGCGTTAAGTAAATAAACAAAATAAATAACTTGCATGTAAAGGAAAACAAATCTCAGAAATTGACAAACGCAAACAAAGAGATTTATCCTGGTTCGGTCCTTGTGACCTACATCCAGTCCCCAAGCCACTCGCTTGAGATTTTCCTTTAACCTTGATCTTGCCACCCAAAATCAATACAACATGTACACCACTTGTCGAATCCCCTTCGCCAAATGTGTACACCTTCTCTTCCACCAAGAGAACACCTTTACCTTTGTACAACTGCCTCTAACACCAAGAAGCCTCCCGTGTACAATGGTCACCTTGTACAACTTGCCTCTTCAACCAAGAAGCCTCCCGTGTACAATGAACACTTTGAGAATTACAACTTTTTCCTATAGCCTTGATACTGAATGTGTATGTGGACAAGGTACAGTATAGGAAACAAAAACTTCAGAGAATCTTCACAATAGGAATTGGCTTTTGGTGAAGACTGAAGTTAGCAAAACAGTTTTCAGATTTTCAGATTTTGACTTTTGGAAAACTGATGGAAAATCTTGGTAAATGGCCTTTGCAATAACTTCCCTATTTATAGCTGAAGACTAGGGTTAGTTAGGGAGTTATTAGGTGCAATTTGAATCAAAGGAACGTTGAAAACAGTTGCACAAAAGACCAACAGTCAGAAACTGTCCAACAGTCAGAACAGCCTATTAGTCGACCTTGCTTTTTGAGTTAGTCGACTAACCTAGGCAAAATTCCTTCTATTAGTCGACTATGTTTAGCTATTAGTCGACTAGGTCAGTGGCCGTTGGAAGAACAGTTTCAGAATAACTACTTCAAGTCGACCGCAACTAACAACTAGTCGACTTGACCAGGGATTAGTCGACTAGGGGAATTCTATAAGTCGACTATAAAATGATATTAGTCGACTTGGTTTACTGTCGGTCAACTAATTATCAACAGAGAGTTGGGTCAGATATTTGACACAGAATTAGTCGACTTGGGTTTGGGTTAAGTCGACTAGTCAATGTGTTAGTCGACTTATAAAGACTTCAAGTCGACTAATGGACCAATGAAGTGTGTGTTTGTGTCAAGGCTTTTACATGCTATTCCACATTTACAACCCACACTCTATCAACTCTTCTTGGCACATCTTTGATCATGTCGGACTCTTGATTCATCATGAGTTAGAGCTCCAAATGAATTGATCTTCACAAACGTCTTCATCGAAATAGGTTCCAACATGCTCGACCTCGAGAAAAATATCAAACTAATCCTAATCAATTATTAGACCACTTTCACAGGTCACTCGATTGCACTGAGCATGTGCAACAAGCTGTTAACCTCTGGTTTACCCCTAGAGGACGAGTTTTACCTCGTGAGGGTTTTCAGTGGATTGCATTCTCACAAAATCCATAAAGAAGAGAAAAAGAAATGTTAGTATTTTTGAAAAGTATTTTGAAAAGAGAATATTTGAAGTAGATTTGTAAGAGTTCAAGTATTTATAAGTTATAGGAATGTCAAATTTTTCATTCCTAGACTTAATCTCTATTCAAAAACATATCATCAATCAAAAGTAAAGTCAAATTGTATTTCTCATCTAGTCTATTACTTTACCCTGAGTCATATGGACCATCGTGACTGTGAAAGTTGACTAAGGGTTCTTTAAAATTTAACTCATATGCCTTATTCATATTTATTTTTGGT